>CAUYON010203902.1:0-76583 GCA_963573935.1 Arctocebus calabarensis | reverse complement strand
CTGGGAGAGAAACGGAGAGAGCTTCTCTCTCCCCACTAGAATTATCTCCCTCTAACAGATGCCTTAATGTTTTCTGTATTCTTTTCTTTCTTTTCTGTGAATAAATTCTGTCTTACAAAAATTAAAAAAAAAAAAAAAAAGTAGAAATATGAGAAAACAGAAACTCAGTAGTTTCAACTTAGTAGTACTGATGTGAACTACTGGTTTTGAATAGATGATAGGTAAGGATAGAAAGACAGATGTTTGACATATGTGTGGAAATGGTGTGTATGTGTGTGTGTGTGTGTGTGTGCACATAGTACATGTGATTCTTAGGTTTGGTGACTACAGCCTACAGGAAAGATTGCATTTTTAGTAGCCTTGGTTGCTAAAATGTTCTGATGCTTTTTACTAAAAGCAATTCGAACTCCTTATTTAAATACATGATTTTAGCACTAGAGCCAGGAAATTTCAAAGATGAACCTAGAATATTTGGCGTTTATGAAGTGCGGAAATAATGATGAGTTCTAATAAGGATGAAGACGGTTTCTTGAAGACACTCCCACTGGCCAATCTGTGACCTTGAAACATCTAAACAAATATTGAGAGCAATAGATTACCAACACTGTCCATGCTTATATAAATAAACACAATAAGTTAATAAAATAGAGGAAAAGAAAAGAAGTCTCTATATTTGCTAGTTACCAGAGTAAGATAATTAGCATAGTAAGATACTAACTAACAAATATAGAAGGCATGAAGGAATTAGAATGTTATAATTTGTCAACTATCATAACAGTAATTTATTCAAGCAAGAATCATCAATGAATACTAAATCCAGTGGGTGAAATATCAAAGAAGATTAGATTATTTACATAGCCTCAAAGTATCTCTCCATAAAAATTCAGAGGCACAAAACCCTGATGAAGTTTTCTGAAGTCTGTGCAAAACATGTTGACATATTTCCACTAACATGAAAAAAAAAAGCTTTATTTGCACAGACAACCATTAAAAAGGAGTCCCAGGGTTGGTGATCCTTTTTCAATTTTAGAGGCTCCATGCAGCGCACTTTCTTCAGTTTTGGACATTTGTTTTCAATTTTTTGTTTGGTAGTTTCCCTCCTGTTCATCATTTTGGACCGTTCATTAATTAGATGTCAGACTTCAGTGTTAAATATTAGACTTTCACTAATTTTCCTTTTCTCACTGGGTATCTTTATCCTGATGTGCTGCTCCCCAGTTCCTTTAGGAGTAACCTCCAGTCTTGTATCTAATTTGGAGAGAAGTCCCTAATACATCAAGAAAAGTCCCTATAAGGTGAAGTGCTTTTTATGTCTATTTTAAAATCATGATGTAAATCCGTAAGAGAGAGGATGACATAATTTTTGTCAAGTATTTATTACAAGGCCTAACACTTCAAGCTATGGTCAATCTTTCCTCAGCTATACCCCCCAAATTTTATTTTTTCCCATAATACAAGTTAGAAGCCATCTCCAAGAATTATACTATTTTACATAAAATATTTTAATATAAAATTTAAAATATATTTCTTGTTTATATAATGAAATCCGAATATCAATACTTGGCAACAAAGTGATGACTCAGGAGGCCTGGTTTACCCAAACCCTGCACATTCTCAAGAGAGATATGTCTTCATGTTCTTGGATGACTCCTGGGAAATGAGTCCCTGGAATATTCCAGATAAATATATTGGTATACACCTGGGCTCAGGTATACTCCTGAGCCCCTGGAATATTCTTCCTGCTAAATATATTGGTATATGCTTGAGGCTTTGTGCCATGTACTACTAGTCTGATCAGATAGTTTAGCTAACAATGTGATTGATGTGAACACATATTTTTGTGTTGAGAGAAGAGAGTCGGAGTTGCTAAATCAGGTACACGGACACTGCATGCCTGCATGACTGAACTTCAATAAAACCCCAGGACACCAAGGTTCATGTATACTTCTCTGGTTGACAAGATTTTGCATATGCTGTTACACATAATTACTAGGAGAATGAAGTGTGTCTGTGAAACTCCACTAGGAAAATACTCCTAGGAGTGTGTACCTGTTTCCTCTAACTTTGTTTGCCCCATAAGCATTTTCCCTTTGCTATTTTTACTTTACATTTATTCACTGTATTAAATGATAATGATAAATATAACCTCTTTTCTGAGTCTTTTCAGTACTTTACCAATCATTGAGTCAGGGCATGGTCAAACACAGAAATTATAATAAGTCTTTTTGCAATCAATAACTGTTTTCTCTTTTGTATGGGTTATGTGTGTCTTTGCCTTATTATCCAAATAAGATCCAGGTGGACTCTCTTCTTGAGTCATGTTGCCCAATCACTATATTCTATTTTTTTCCTATCAATGTATTTGATGGAGAAATTGGTTTGTTGGTCCTTTTCTAGAATTTCTAACAGTCTAGATCAGTGGTTCTCAAGGGGGTCATGACCCACAGGAACTATATTTAACAGTTTCATCATTAGGAAGTTTGAGAACCACTGGTCCAGACTGTGATGATTAAAAACCTAGGTTTATTTAATACATATCCCTTTCTTCTATTATATTCCAGTTACGTCTTTTCTTTTTTATTGTTTGTCCGCAATACTTTCCTAAAGTCAACGCTTTTTATCATCAACTATTTGCTGATCCTGAGGCATAGTATGCATAGGAAAGAAGGGATAAATGTTTAATTCTCGCTTATTTATTATTTTTCAAAATAATAAGTTGATTCCAAAACATCCTCAGAACTTAATCAAAGAGAGTGATTTATTTTTGTGGTTTTTTTAGTATTATTATGAAAGCAAAATATTAAGGACATTTGGTGTATTTCAATTCATTCTGTAATAGTTGTAATATTTTTATTAATATATAATAACTGTACATATATGTGAGGTATATGTAATACTTTGATACTGCATACAATGTGTAATGATCAAATAAGGGTGATTAAAATATACATCACCTCAAACATTTATCATTTCTTTGATATTATTCAAATCTTCTTTTTCAGCTATTTTGAAATATATAATAGTTTATTTTTTTTAAATAGAGGGATTTTTTTGATTTTTAGGGATTTCAAACTTCCCTTTTAGACCCACTTTTGCTATATCCCTTAGATTTTGGTACTTTTGTTTCCATTTTCATTTGTCTGACATTTTTTTCATTTCTTTTTAAATTTTTAATTAGACCCATTCATTGCTGAGGAGCATGTAATTTCATTTCCACAAGCTTGTTACATTTTCCAATGTTCCTTCTGTTATTGGATTTCTAATTTTATTCCATAGTAGTCAGAAAAGATACTTGATAGGACATTCATTTTTCAAAAATTTGTTAAGACATGTTTTGTGATCTAACAGATGGTCTATACTGGAAAATGTTCCATGTAATATTGTGAAAATTTTGTATTCTACATCTGTCGTATGGACTGTTATATAAACTTCTGTTAGGTCCATTGGCTGGAAGTGTAATTTAACTCCAATGTTTCTTGTTGAATTTCTGTCTGGATAATTTGTTCACTGCTGAAGTGGGGTGCTTCAATGCTTTGCTATTATTATATCATAGTCAATTTCTCCTGTTAGGTTATTAATACTTGTTTTACATATTTGTTTCCTCTGATGTTGAATCCATATCTATTTACAATAGTTGTATCTTCTTCCTCTGTCTCCCCCTTCATTATTACATCATTACATAATGGCTTTCTTCTTTTCTTTCTTTTGCCATTCTTGATTTCAAGTCTATTTTATCTAAATGTATTCAGCTGGTTTTCTAGCCGTTCTTTTTTTTGTTTCCATTTGCAGGGACTCTATTTTTACATGTCTTCACTTTCAGGATGTATGTTTCTATACATAAAATGAGTTTCTTGAAGGACGTATATAGGCGAGTCTTTTTTAAGTCAATGCAGTCATTTTATATGTCTTTTAATTGAAGAATTTAACTCATTTCATTAAAGGTATTACTAAGGAGTAATGTTTTACCACTACCCCTCTATTACTTGTTTGGTGGTTCTTTGCAGGTCCTTTCTTCCTTTTTACCTCCCTTACTGCCCTCCTGTGGTGACGTGACCTCATCTAGCAGTGTGTTTGATTCCATGCTGTGTTATGTTGGCGGATCTATTACAGGGTTTTCCTTAGTGGTTACCACAAGGCTTAGAAAAGCATCTTATAATTACAACAGGTTATTTTAAACTGATAATGCCTTAACATTGATAGTAAACGAAACAAAAACAAATCCTGCAGTTTAACATCAAAAGACATTTTGTCTTTTTGATGTTTAAATGTGTAACATTATGAAGGGTCTATCTCCTAAACAGCTGTAGTTATTATTCTTTTTAATAGTTTTGTCTTTTAGTCTTCATATTTAACATATAAGTGATTATATAGCACAATTATTGTATTAAAGTATTCTAAATCCACCTGCTTGTTTTCTTTCACCAATGAGTTTAATATTATCAAATGTTTCCTTGTTACACATTAATGTTCATTTCTTTCACACATTAAAGAATTTCCTTTAATATGTTTTTGTAAGACAGACCTGGTTTTGATGAATTATCTCAGCTTTTGTTTGGGAAAGTCTTTTTCTCCTCTTTGTATTTTGGAAGACAAGATTAGCTGGATATATTATTTTTGATTGGTAGGTTTTTTTCCTTAATACTTTGAATATTGCATCTTCCTCTCTTGGCCTGCAAGCAGAGTTTCTGCTGAGAAATTTGCCAAAACCCATACTGGGGCTTTGTTTTATACAATATATTTCTTTTCTCTTGTTGTGTTGAGTATTCTTTATTTTTTATTTTTACTAATTAAATTATGATGTCTCTTAGAAAATTCCTCTTTGAGTTGA
Organism: Arctocebus calabarensis; assembly: GCA_963573935.1. NCBI lineage: Eukaryota > Metazoa > Chordata > Mammalia > Primates > Lorisidae > Arctocebus > Arctocebus calabarensis. The sequence goes on along the minus strand of CAUYON010203902.1, from coordinate 71,755 downwards.
ATTTTCTTGGTATCCTCAGAGCTTTCTGATGTGGACAGTATCATTTTCTCCAGATTTGGGAAATTTTTATCTGTTATTTTTTAATATGCTTTAAGCCCCCTTTTCCTTCTCATGGCCTTTGGGAATTCCTGTTATGTGAATATTAGTTTGTTTGACGTATCCCATAATTCTTTCAGGCCTTCTTTTCTCTTTTTATTGCTTTTTTTTCTTTTTGCTCCTTTGATCAAGAAATTTTGTATGTTCTGTCTTCAATGTTGCTATTTAGTCTTGCTAATTCTTTTCACTGTTTAAGCAATTCTGATGTAACAGCTTGCCAATGAGTTTTTCTGTTTAGTTATCATGGTCTTATAGGATATATTTATAGTTTCTATATCTTTTTTTTAAATACCTCTTTACATTCTTGGATTGTTTTCCAAATTTCAGTTAGTCTTCTAGCTATATAATCTACGATTCCCTAATATTCTATAAGAGGATTATCCTGAATTTTCTATTAGAAAATTCATAGGTCCCAGGTTTTCCGGAATCATTGCTACGCATTGTTGTTTTTCTTTGGTTGTTTCATATTTTCACATGTCAATGTTCACAATCCTTGCACCTTATGTTGATGCATGCAAATTTGAGGAGACAGCAACTTCTTCCAGTTTTTGCATGTGGTATTTCGTGGTGTTAGAATCTTACTACTTAGCATTAGAAATTAAAGTTGACTTGTTATTGCTTCCTGTTCTGGGGAGGACTGATGGTGAGGACTGCACTAGAACTCATTGCCATCCTTTTTTTAACCTTTGTTGTTTGTTTGAATGTTTTTGTTACTCTCTTTAATGTTGATTCTCTCCTCGGGCATTCAGAGATTATTGATCTCCATTTACATCTCATGGACATAAGATAAAAAAGCTATTGCCAGCTCAGATTTTTGTGGGCTGGACTTGGAGCCTATAAGCTTCCTGCAATTGGAAGAGGTACTAAGCCAGCCTTTTGGCGGCCTAATAATGAGTTTTAGAGAGTTTATGTGAGTTGGTTGATAATATTGTAACTAATACTCTTCAGGTTGCTGAAAAATCATAATATTGACCCTGCACCTCTCTCTAACAGCTGGGTATTCTCAAGTCTAGAAATAATTTCTCTGGAAAACAAAAAGCTTATGTCTTCTGTTGTGATTGGAGAATAAAATGGTCTAAATTACCATTGAGCTCAGGAGTTCATGACCAGTCTGAGGAATAGACTGGAGATTGGAGAATAAAATGGTCTCTCAGGGTCAGAGAAAATACCTGAAGTCAAACTGGTCCACAGAGTTTCAACCAAGAAACTTTATACCCTTTTATAAAGTAGTATAATTTGTGATTCATCATGTCAAAATAATACTTTAAAATTTTAGATTATTGGTTAATTTACCTAATTGCTTCTATTACCAATTTTGGAAAGGTTTGTCTTGTACCAGACGGAAGCGTGATTGCAAATGCTTTGCTGAGCAAATCCATAGTTACAGTATTATTGGTACTAACTCTCCGAACTAAATTTGTTTTTGTTTGCTTTGTTTTGTTTTGTTTTTTGAGACAGTCTCACTCATTCACCTTGGGGTTGAGTGTCATGGCATCAGAGCTCACAGCAACCTCAAACTTGTGGGCTCAAGTGACCCTCTTGTTTCAGCCTCCTGAGTAGCTGGCAACTACAGTTGCCTGCCACAATACCTGGCTAGTTTTTTTCTACTTTTAGTAGAGACAGGGTCTCATTGTTGCTCAGACTGGTCATGAACTCCTGAGCTCACGCAATCCAGCCACCTCAGCCTCCCAGAGTGGTAGGATTACAGGATTGAACCACCGCACCCAGCCTCCTAACTAAATTTGAAGGTCGAATGATTCAGTAATTACTTTTGCTATTTTCCTAAGGTAGTAAGTGCAAAAGAGTCTAAAACTTGATTTTATCCAACTCTTTTCCTATAATTTCATCATTGTTTTAATTATTATTGAATAATCCCTTCAATGACTATGAACCCCTATAATAGCAGAAGAGAATGCCAGGCACTAAATAGATTTACCAAATACATTATAATGAGCTCCTGATTTTCATGAAGCTTACCATTGTCTTAGTCTGTTTCAGTTACTATAACAAAATATCACAGACTTGGCAACTCATAATTAACAGATATTTATTTCTTACAGATTTAGAGTCTAGAGAGTCCCAGATTAAGGCACTGGCAGATTTTGTTTCTGGTGAGGGTTCCTTTCTTGGTTCTAAGATAGTAAGTACCTTCTTGTAGTGTCCTCACATGGAGGGGATAAGTTAGTCCTCTGGGGTCTCTTTTACAAGGACATTAATCTCATTCCCTAGACCTCTACCCTCATGACCTAATCACTTCCCAAAGGCCATCACTTAGGTTTCCATAAGTACATTTTAGGAACACAAAACTTTCAAATCATAACACACACACATATATACACAAAACTAAATATGTGCACCACAAAATATCTATAAAATATTCTTTCATGGTATATGATTTGTTACATTCATAAGAACAAAAATAAAAACTTTTAATTTCATAAAACAAATTACTTAGGGCTAAGATTGCCCCCAAAAAATATTCCAAAAAGAGGTGAGAACTTTTGGAAAGATTTAGAATCACTTGTATAAGATTCAAAGAGGGTAGCTTAAAAGGTAAAAAGTAGAAACAGAGCAGTATGTCTGGGAATGAAAGACCTGCTTCGGGTTCTGTTCATTTTTTAACTCAACTAATATTTTTTACTTCATTCAGTACACCACTTGCTGTTCTAGATGGTGATTAGATCATCTTTTTGTGAGGTAACCAATCTGTCTAAATCAGAAACCCTGTGAGATTCACAGGGAACAGGAGTTGGCAAGGCAGATTGAAGGCAATACAAGGCTCTCAATCTACTGGAACTTTATTCTTCCTCCCCCCCCCCCCCCGGTAGAGTATTACTGCTTTGTTTTATCTATAAACATGGCATGTATGAAAGACTTGCATCTGTTATCTTCACTACTCTTCATATTAATACCCTTTTTTACTGTGCATTTTATCATCTCATGTTTATTCAGTTATTTACTTTTCTACCTCACAGATTTTATCTATTCTTATTTATACCAAGTAAACGTGGTATGTTTCTAGAAGTACAAAACAAGTGCAATTGCTCTGATGCTGAATATCACTAAAAGCCATGTCTCTTACCTTTTTTCTTTACAGTCTCAGTAGAATTCCCCTCCAATGTGAAGGGTAATTTAGCTTTTGGTTGTTAGAGTGTCAAAAACTAAGATGGTCAGTTCACTGTTACTTTCAAATCTGTTCCTCTTGGGCAGAAAGGCACTGGTTGCTTCAATTACAGATCGGACATCTTGAAGACGTATATTTGCTTGGAAGTATGAACTGTGCAAGTTGCAGCAACAATACTGAAAAGTAATTTTAGTCGTAGTGCAATCCTCCATTGGAAATGAAGAGAAGGTCAAAGTTAACTATACTTTTTTGCTTTCAGGGACACTAGTGTGTATTATTTTGCATTCTTTGACATAGAGATCTTTTGTGTCAATAGGAAAACTGGTGGAAAAGGCATTGTAGGAAAAGTTCTATAATCTACAGTTCTATAATTTCCTAACTTCTATAAGCACCCACTGATGAGAAATTCCTGCTAGCTTCATCAATATTCTTTCGCAATTAAATGCAGATACCTAAAGGAGATGAGAACAGGAACACTATATAAGTAGATTTATAGATACATGGGCATAGAAAATGGCAGTATTCCTTTTTTTAAGCCATTTTTACTTTTATTCCTTTCTTCATTTAATAAAGATCTTTTTGCAGAAATTATTTTTATCACAATGCTACAAGATTTCCTTTGGAAGAAAACACTTGTTTTGTCATTAAAAACAATTATTGGGAATGCTAGGTATGTTTAAATTTTAGTTATTTTGTTCTGCTGGCCCCTGGCTTGGGATAATAACTAAAATGGTGGATTTTGAGGAATGAGCCCCCTCCCTGTTCTTCTGCTTTCCTCCAAGATGACGCTTGTCTTTGACAATTTCCTTCATATGTGTGAGAGTGTTAGCCTACCTCTTCAGCTGTGCCATTGTTGGCATTTCCTCTCACTTTCATCTGAATCACATTTAACATCTGCCCTTTGATGATCGGATGCGGCTGTTAGCCTCTCATGGGTGCCCACTTCACCAGCCTCCCTGGCACTAAGCTCACATTGCAAATGGCATTAACAGGGATGGTGTTAGTGCTTCCAACCTCTGTTTCCCTCAGAAGTGTGTCCTCATTTCTCTCTCCTTCACTTGCAATGATGATTTCTACCATGACTGTCCATCAACCCTCCTTGGTCATTAAGCTGCAATTGTGCAGTCATGCAGCTGGCAGCTGAGTCTGTATCCAATACCTCACAGCTTTACACAAGGCAGGATCTAGTTTCATCTGGTGCAAGTCCTGCCAAGTTAGTAATGATTGCAGGTTCAGGAATTAACTATAACAGTGGACAATGATATCTAGTATTAATGCATTAGAAGAATGGACATAGTCCATAATTATTAAGACCATAGTCTCTAAAGACAGGTAGATGCGGTTCTTTTCCAGGATCTGCTATCAGCCTTGTAAAGTCACATGCCTCCCTATATTTCAGTTTCTTCATCTTTATAAGGAAAATAAGAGACTCTACCTCAGAGGTTTTGCTGGTCAAATTTAAACAGCTAAAGCATACAGAACTAAATGTGAGTCACGCAGTTGCCTGGTAGTTGCGGACCAATCAATACTAGCTTTGTCTTTTTATAGTAATGCTTGATTTTGACCAAAATGATATTCAGTCCTTGGACTAAGAAGAATATTTTTTTATAAATATATGTATTATCTATCTGCATCTTCCACTTATATCCATTAGGCATTCATTTTATTGTAAGTTATTCAATATTTTTCATTATTAAATGCCACAATGAAACTGAACTATATTTGATAGAAAAATTCTAGACCTACTGTAATTTTAAATTTGCTTCAATTTTTGGCCTTGTCATTTGCTGCAAGAATTAATATGACATTTGTTATGGCCCCACACCCTGTGTTTACTCTTGATATTATTATCAGAGTGAATCACAGATCAGAATACATCAATAAAGTCTCTCTAAAGTCTCTTTAAAGTTTCTCTTCGTTAGCATCCTTTAGCTCTTTGAATGAATCTAATCTCTTTAATGTGGTACATGATGGGTTCCATGAAGGGCCTTCAACTATCTTCTCTCCCTCACAACCATACACAAACCAGGAGAAGTATTTGAAATTCTCACCGTATCCCACGTTCTGTCAGCCCTGAACTTTTGTAGTTGTGACTTTTTGTAACGCCGTAGGAATAATTGCTACTCAATCAGTTTTGACCTTACTTGCCCTGGGAATTTTTCTCTGGACCTACCACATCCCATTCCTAATACCCTCCTAATTACTCTGACCTTATTCATAACAATTACTATATTGGATGTAGTTTCTGAATCCTTTAAAGACTGCTTTTGACCCCTATGAATAGTTTATCTTTATAGTCCTAGAAATTAACTTAAAAGCTAGTGTTCAGTATTATTTGTTAATAATTTTTCAATGAACCAGAGCTTCTTAACAATTATTTTATTTTATAAAATTATTTTTACAGTGAAGTTCTAGTTTGAAGCCTAAGAAAAATCAACTGACATAAATTTTAAAAAGGAGAAAAAAGAAAGAACTTTCTTTTTATTGACTTCAATTTTAAAGAGACTGTAAGACTTATCTACAGTAAAGTCTGAACTCTCCTTTAAGATTATAGTTGCTGATTTTGCTATTTTATTAATTTTTTTCATTTTGTACCTTATTAGCAAGCTTCGCAATGATTTCTCTCTCACTCATTAACCTAATATTTATGTCTAAAAATTAAGATATTAGTATTTTAACTCTCCAAAGAGGAACAACCTGAATAACATTACTCAAATAACAATAGATGGCATAAAATTCAATACATTCTGCCTGTAGCAGGTGTTGAAATATCTGCTTTCTGCAGCCAAGAAAATGTTTTTATCTATTGCTAAAAATGTGTTTTAGGCTGGTAGCAATTTATATCACATTGTTTTAGGAAAGTCATTAAGAAATAAGAAAAAGAAAGGGCACCAAGAAATGTGTCATGACAATCTACAATAATTTTTTTGTGTGTCAATAAAGGTAAACTGCAATGTTTGCCACTGCGAATGCATAAAAAGTATCTTGAATGTGAAGTATGTTTGGTTTTCCTAAAGGATTGTTATCACATGTCACTTCCGACACTTCTTGCCAGGGCCCAGGACTGGCCAGGTCTCGGGCCCAGCTTAACTAGGTTCCGGACGTGGACTGCTAAGTTACCTTGCTCAGGTTCAGTTTCTTTTAGGTGCATGAGGGCTATTTACTTTACCTGGAGAGAGAGAGAGTGTGTCTTAGAGATAGTAAAGCAGTCTTAGAAAGATAGATCCATCTTTGTCTTTAGTAGAGCTTCAGTAGCTTTAGTCTCTCTTCAGTAGAGAGACACCGTGCTGGCATTCTGCAGGCAGGAGAGGAGACAGAGTCAGAGTAAGCGGGTCCGTGATACAACGCGCATGCTCCTTGACTGCTTGCTCCTCCAGCCTGATATAAGGCTTATCTCCTGCCTCTCAACACCACAGGTGTAGAGACTGCCAATTCACCACTGCTCTCATCTAGTGAGCTCTTGTGCTTATTAGGAGAGCTAAATCCCTCTCCACGCCCTTTCCACCCAGGTGTTCCATCATTGAGCTGTACAGGTATTTCTTATAACTCTCACTCCTCCTAGCCATAGGCTATACAGGCTCCAACAGATTGTAATGCTTATAATTTTAAATTAGACACCGTAAAGTTTTGACTGACTTGACCACCAACTTTCTTTGTAACTTATTTGTCCTCTTTTAATAGGCAATACTGACACATATATATCATATCAATCAAGATGCCAATGTCTTAATTATTTTTTATTTAATCACTACTCATTTTGAAAGTCGATGAGATCGATCTTAAATATAAAGCTCTTGTTTTAACAAGCTATGGTTAGATTAGAGAACGAAGGAACTGGAAGAGCATGGGTTAAACTAGCTTTGCCTTTTTACGGTGATTTTGACCAAAATGATATTCAATCCTTGCACTGAGAAGAATATATTTTCATAAATATGTGTATTATCAATCTTCATCTTCCATGTTATATCCATTAGACATTCATTTTGTTGTTTGTAAATTATTCAATATGTTGCGTTTATTAAGCATGAAAAGAAAGCTGAATTATATTTGACAGAAAAATTCTACATCTACTGAAATTTTTATTTGCTTTAATTCAAGGCCTTGTCATTTACTATAAAAATTAATATAACATTTGTCATGGCTATACTTTCACTAACACACAATAAAAGAACTTCTGAGCTTGGTGAATCCCAGATAAGAACTTTCTTTTAGAAGCAACCATTGCTTTTATTTAGACATTAAGAATTCCCTTTCTAATAAAGTACATGTCTCTGGAAAGTTTCAATTATAATCATCTTTTTTAATTGTTTATTTTAATTGACAAATAAAAATTGCATGTGTTATACTTGTGGTGCAGAACATGATGTTTGGAAAGATGTATACATAGTGAAATGAATGTCAAATCATGCTAGTCAACATATGTATTAATTCACATACTTACCATATTTTTTTGCGGTAAGAAAAAAAATCTATTCTTAGCATTTTCAGATATACAATACATTGGTATTAACTATTAACTAAAGTCACCATGTTGTACAATAGATCTTTGGAAGCCATTCCTCCTGTCCAACTGAGATTTTGAATTCTTTGACCAGCATCTCTTTAATCCTTTCCTTCAGCTCCCTGCCACTGATAACCATCACTCTACTCTGCTTCTATGGATTTGACATTTTTAGATTCAACATGTAAGTGAGATCTTATCAGTCCGTGCCTGGCTTATTTCACTTAACAAGATGCCCACCAATTTTACCTACATTGTCACAAATGACAGGGTATGTTTTATGTGCTGAATAGTTTTCCATTGTGTATATGGACCACATTTTCTCTATCTGGCCTTCTGTTGATATTAATGATATTCTACAGTTGTATTATTTGGAACGTATTTATGTCAAGTAAAAAAACCTTATTTGAGCTCATGGAAAAAAAAAAAGATAGATGATTCATTATCCTCAGTTCCAAGGAAACTCAAGAAGACTTTTCTGTCTCTGTTCATATCTTAGTATTTGCTATGCTATTCTCTCTAGTATAAAAATAAAAATATAGAACAAATAGATAAGCAACAGGGTTGAAAGTGGCTACTATGTATTGATCACTTAATGGTAACTTAAATCTTTCATTTACTATATCAAGTAACATATTAAATATATACCAACCTATTAATTCACTTAGAGCATTATACCCTAATTTTATATTTGAGTAAATTGAAATTTAGCTTAGTTAGTAACATATGCAAGGCATAGTTAATTTAATTTATATGGTAGGAAATGATTACTAACACTTCACGTATTTCGCATATTCAATGCTCTAGGATGTAAGAAAAATCAACATAAATATATTTTTTCCAATTTCAAATTCTATATGAGACATTTGAATGTGTTGCATTTTGGTAGGGATCACACCTGGATCCAATTGTTACTGACATATTTCCTTGTTCCTGTATTATCTGTGGTACTCCAGATATAAGATTTTATTTTATTTTATCCCACATGATTTGGGATCTTTCTCTTGTCTACTTATAATGAATTTAATAGTTACATTATTATATTATTATATTTTATTCATTCTGTCTTTAGCTTCTTTCAAAGTAATCTTTATATTTAATTATTAGTTTTAATCACTATTTTATTCCTAAAAGTTAGACATTTAGAATCACTAGTTGTAAAAGTGGTTCTTTTTCTTACCTTCTGGCCATTTTGTATGTTGTTGTTTTGTGTCTTTTGGCAAGCTTTTAAAACATGTTAAACATTTTATTTTTATATCCTGTATTTGATCATTCCAACATATCAGTGCTGGCAGAGATATAATTGTTCATTACTAGTGATTCTTATAGTGACTTGTTTTCTATGTTGTAATATTATTTAATTTTAAACTCATGGCTTATGAAAATTTGTCTTTAAGCATTCCATTGTTTTGACCCTTGACGTAGGTACTTCATATACAGAGATTGTGAGGTTGCTTTCTACCTTCTGACCATCCTAAACCAATTTTAAATTTATCTTGGATATTAGGCCATACAAATAATATGAAGTCTGCCTTCAAAATTCTTATAAAAATGAGATTATAGTTAGGAATTTTCAGTCAAGATGTCTTCCTCTCTGATGTAGGACAGGTATGAACATTTCTACAGGCTTTCTGGCATGGTGGGGCAGGAAGTTCTCACCCCAGGCCTAATCTTGAAATAGGGTAGTTTGTCTTAATATCCTGCCTTACAGTAGGGCCTGCAGCCACCTCTGTGTGCACAGTTCCTGAGACCCACTCCACTGACCACTGGGAACTGGCAAGGCTTCTTGAGAATGGGACCCGCATGTGTTTCCATTGATCTGCCTGGTTTCCTGATCTCTGGTCAATTTAGTATCTTGGCTTTCCCTGCTCAGTTATGCTCATGGCATTAGTGATTTTGTATAGGGTATAGAATAACAGCTAAGTCTCTTGCATGTTGTCCATTTTATAACCAACATGGAAAGTGTTCTTTGCCAGTTGATCCACTCATCTGCTTCAATTCAAGGAATTAAAAAACACATAACGTGCAAAGGTGATCATCACAGTCCTACTTGTAAGACAGAAAATGTGAACAAACAATAGAGGTGTGGGTAAATGATATCTCAGACAAATAACATAATTTCAATCTACTTTTCTTTCCTTTTTCTTTTTTGAGACAGAGCCTCAAGCTGTCACCCTGGATAGAGTGCCATAGCATCACAGCTCACAGCAACCTCCAATTCCTGGTCTCAAGCGAGTCTCCTGCCTCCGCCTCCCAACTAGCTGGGACTACAGGCACCCGCCACAACACCCAGCCATTTTTTGGTTGCAGCCATCATTGTTGTTTGGCAGGCCTGGGCTGGATTCGAACCCACCAGCTCAAGTGACCCTGACTGGCGCCGTAGCCTGTTGAGCCACAGGCGCCAAGCCTCAATCTACTTTTCAAAACAATGTTTACTACAAATTTTTATTTATGCTGGTGCCTGTGGCTTAGTAAGTAGGGCGCCAGCCCCAAATACTGAGGTTGGCAGGTTCAAACCCGGCCCCAGCTAAACTGCAACAAAAAAAATAGCCGGGCGTTGTGGAGGGCACCTGTAGATCCAGCTACTTGGGAGACTGAGGCAAGAGAATCACCTAAGCCCAAGAGCTGGAGGTTGCTATGAACTGTGATGTCACCGCACTCTACTGAGGGTGACAAAGTGAGACTCTGTCTCTTAAAAAGAAAAATTTATTTACACAGGTAAACATTATCTTATAAAAAGGGAAAAAAATTGATAAATGCATATGCTTTCTATCCTAATCTAATCCTAAAACTTACACACACACACACACACATGCAGAAGGAAGCATATTAAGATATGGATAGAAATTTTGTTTTGATGATGAGAATGTGATTGTTTTGAACCTACCTGTGACTCTTTGAATTGGTGTGAAATTATGAATCTTGTTAATTTCTCTTAGCTTAAGACTTTTGCTAGCAAACAGAATAATGATAGGTCTTATATAATAATGAATAATGTTAGCAGTCTTATTTCTGAGTATAAACTAACTTTTATTTCAGCAAAATTTCCATAAAGTTATAATGATAATTTTTATATATTCCTGTATTTTAAAATTCCTAAAAAGAATTTAAAGATGCTAATTATGTTTGCAATAATAAATAATAATATGATTAAGGAAAAATAAAGAAAATATTTGCTTTTTAATATGCTGAAATAGATCATTGTATGAAATTAAACTTGGTCATCAAAAAGCTTTTCCAGGTCAGCTCAGTCCCATTATTTGGGTTCATGTGAAAAAACCTGTTTGCATATCAGGTTTTTAAAGATTCATGTTAGGATGGCCAAGGGCATATCAGCTTTTAGATTCCATTTTGAATGCAGATTGTAATCCTGTGTTTTGAATGTTACTTACATCCAAAAGTGTGTTTTGCCCTTGTGATCTCTGGAAACTAATGATACAGAGGAAATAACTAAACAGCAAATTGCTATGGATTATTTTTGATTTGTATGGACTTAAATAACAGAGGTCATCAGATTCTTTTGTTTCTTCAATTATTATCTACCTCATTTTTATCAGCTATGCTCAAACTTCATTGACAATTTCAACTTCAATATAGAGGATATATCTTAAAAATAATATAAGGAATCCGGCTAATTTACTTTCCAGGCACTCTCTTTATGAGGTAATATTGCTGAGGTCCTATTTTCTTTTATACTCTTTTTGTGTAACACATGATGCCAGTCTATTTTTCACTTTGATTTTTATTTCTGAAAAGATCAGCAGAATGTTGTGCATTAGAAGTTAGCCTTTTATACTGATTCTTCCAAAAACTACCACACAATTGCCGTCAAAGGACCCTACAGTGTACAGTTCAGCATAGCTCCTAATGCAATAAAATACAGAGAAATTTTGGTTGTGTACAGAAGCCAACACCCTGCATTGCATACTTTTAACTTCGTCTAACAACCATACTGCAAATGAAAATAACCTTTCTCAGGATATGAAAAGATAATCAACTTATTCACTGGAATCCTGTACTTCAGAATCTCAAAAGCATCATCAGATAGAGAAAGTAACACTGGTATCATTTAAAGGCTAAGAGGGATGCAGCTTATTTGAGATCAAAATATGTTTCCAAGTTTTTCACATATTTCCCCCCTCTTTGTGGCGTTGTAAAAGCTCACTTATGAGACAGTTTGATTTTTTTTCTATTTTTTTTTTTTTTTTTGAGACAGAGCCTCAAGCTGTCACCCTGGACAGAGTGCAATGGCATCACAGCTCACAGCAACGTCCAATTCCTGGGCTCAAGCGAGTCTCTTGCCTCCACCTCCCAAGTAGCTGGGACCACAGGCGCCCGCCACAACGCCCGGCCATTTTTTGGTTGCAGCTGGCATTGTTGTTTGGCGGGCCCGGGGGCTGGATTTGAACCCTCCAGCTCAGGTGTACAAGGCTGGTGCCTTAGCCCGTTAAGCCACAGGCGCCAAGCCGAGACAGTTTGATTTTGAAGAGCAACACAGTTCAGTCACTGAAGGATGTAACTTCTCACCTGTACAAGGAGAGAGAGGATAATAATATCCAATTCATGTTCAGAACCTTTATTAGAGTATTTCAGCCCAGTCCAGAAATGCACATCAGCGGCTATCCATAACCAGATAACCCTCTTGATTTCATCTCCACACAGGAACATGAAGTATTAAGAGAAAAAGCCCATTTCATGGCCATCAGTGGAATAAGGAGTGCTTTTTTGCCTTCTAATACTGCCTACAACCTCCACGCAGAAACGGGATCTAGAAGGAGACATATTAACCAATGATAATTCATTTGTTCTCATTTTCCTGATTCAAGATCTCCAGTAAGCATTACAGAAGAAATTTCAAAGTGAAAATGAAAGGCCAATTACTTTTCATCTCATTAGGGAAGGTAAGCAATCTACTACAATCTATTTTTGTTTTATTTTTTGCGATGAAGTGCTAAAAATTTGCCCTCGGTGGAGTGCTATGGTGTCACAGCTCACAGGAACTTCAAACTCTTGGGCTTGAGCAATCCTCTTGCCTTATTCCCTCCAGTAGCTGGGACTACAGGCATGGACCATGAAGCCCGGCTAATTTTTATCTTTTTTTTTTCTCTCTCTCTATTTTTAGTAGAGGCAGGTCTTGCTCTTGCTGGAGCAGGTTTTGAACTCCTGAGCTTAGGTGATCTGCCTGCTTCAACCTCTCAGAATGCAAGGATTACAGACATGAGCCACTGCGCCCAGCCTATTCTTAAGATATATTCATAGATTTGTACAAATCTTAGGACATAGTCTAGCGATAATACATGTAATTTTAATAACAATAAGAAATGTTTGCCAAATAAATGAATGTCTAAGAAAGGAGATCTCTTTTACTGGAAACATATTTATACTGAATTTTATGTGGAATGCCAATGGAGAAAAAGGCTATAGAATTTTCTTTGATTTATTGTTAGACAAATGGAATTCTAAACAGTATAAAACCCAGTTGAAAATAGATAGGTTTGATTTTTTGATCCTGTTAAATATATGTGATGGAAAATTTAGCTTGACATAGTCAGCTGCGAACCCACCTTTAAGAAGTTTGACCAGATGTATGTGAGAAACTCCAGTAGGAAGAATATGCAAGAGAAACTTGGTTTGAAGTTCACTTCTGTCATCATCTAGTTGTGCAGTTTGGGGAACAAATGCCTTCATATATTCGTGATTTAATTGTGATCTGTAAAATTATTTCCAGAGGGGTCATTTGTTGATTTTGCCTAATTAGAACAGTTTTCACAAGTATGCTCATAATTTTGTTTAAAAACTTTCTAACCACACCCTTCATCCCATAACTGTTTGGAGTTTTGGTTGAACAATTTGAAGCTGCTTTTCTTACATTACTATAAGTCTATCAGAATTTAGTAGAAGATATAGATACACAGTACTTCACATATTTTTACATCTTTATAACAGCACTCTTTAGGGCTTCGGGCAGGAGAAACTGACTCTAGCCAATGTATAGAAAGAAAAATAAAAGAAGCAGCATTAAACATTTTAACAGAACACTTCACAGTTTGAAACAAAGAAAAAAAGAGAGATTGTAGAAATTACTGAGCTCTAGAGCAACTTCAAAAAATCTAAGTATCAGAAATAAAATAATCACTTCAAAAAAAGTTTGGGACCAAAAAAAAAAAAACTCATCCTGACTCTTTTTTTTTTTTTTTTTTTAGGTTATAATACAAAACGCAATTCAGGTGTTTATTTGGTTTTAACATCATTTTCTTACAATTATTTTGACTTTTGCAGCATAATATTTTTATTAAATCATAAATATATACATTAATGCATTTATGGGGTACAATATGCTGATTTTATATACAATTTGGATGGTGCATATTGCAAGGGTACATGTCAAAACTATTAAGTGTAGAGTATAAATGTCTTAACACAATAATTAAATTAATGAGGTGAAGGCTATGTTAACCAGTTTGAGGTAAGCATTCCAACTCTTTCTATCTGAGAAATTCCACTATTAATTCAAACTCATGGAAGAAAGCTAATTTGCAAATTTTCGTGATAGTCAAAAAACTGGAGGTAGCTATGTTAATTTTGAATAGAGCAGACTTCAAAGACACGAAAGTTATCAGGGATAAAGAGGGTGCATTACATAGTGAATTAATGGTCAATTCTCCAAGAAGACATTACTATCCTTAACCCCAGGCACCTAAGAACCCAATGTCAAAACATATGGCCTCCAAAACTGGCACAACTGCAAGAAGAAATACATGAATTCACTATTATAGTTAGAGAGTTCAGCACATTCTTTTCAATCTCCCAGGGAACATTCACCAAGAAAGACCAGACACAGAGCCTTAACGAATAAATTAGTTAATTCAAAAGAATAGAAATCATATAATTTCTGCTCCCACACCATAATGCAATTTAAATAGCACTGAATAATAGAAAGAGAGCTGAAAAATTCCAAGATATTTGGATAAAAAAACCACATACTTTCTTTTTTAAAAACATTTGTATATCTTCTTTTTTTAATTTCAAATTAATATGAGTGTACAAAGTTTTAGATTACATTGTTCTCACTTCCAAGGTTAAGTTCCAGTTGCAAAAGAATGCCTTAAATCCAGACATTGTGCACATTTGGTGAGATTCAGCCAAATGCCTCCCTCCTTCTTCTGTCATCTGATTTCACTTCTCCCCATCCTCTCCCTATTCCCTGTACTAGACTATATTTGTGTTTTATTGTTCATATGAGCATGACACACTGCCAAATAACATGTAAGTCACAGAAGAAATCTCCAGAAAATTTTTTTAAGTATTTTGTATTAAATAAAAACATGAACATAATTTATCAAAATTTGTGGAATACAGCAAAAGCAATTCTTAGAGGAAAACTTACAGTACTAAATTCATATATTAGACAAAAATAAACAACTTAAGTCAATCAATGAAGTTTCTGCCTTAGACAACTGGAAACAGAAAAGCAAATTAATCAAAGTAAATAGAAGGAAATAAATAAAAAAGAGCAAAAATTAATAAAATTAAAAACAGGAAAAATATCAATAAAACAAAAGCTATTTTTTAAAGATAAATAAAATAAATATGCTTCCAACTAGACTAAGAAAAAATGAGAGAGGACATACAACACTGCTATCAGAAATGAAGGAAAAGACATAACTACAAATCCCACAGATATTAAAAAGATAAGAAAAGAATACTATGAAAAACTCTATCCTCACAAATTTGATAACCTAGATGAAGTGGGCCAACTTCCTGAAGGGCACAGTCTACCAAACTCACAAGAAGTGGACAATCTAAAAAGGCCTATATCTATTAAAGAAATTGAACCTATCATTAACAATTTTCCAAAAAAGAAGATACTGGCATTGGCCCAAATAGGTTCACTGGTGAATTCTACCAAACATTTTGAGAAGAAATTATACCAATTCTCCACACTTTCTTTCAGAAAATATAAGTAGAAGGAATGCCTCCTAACTTATTCTATGAGGTCATCATCATAATACCTAAATCAAAGACATTACAAGAAGAAAAAGAAAAAAAAATTCTATAAAGCAATATTTCTCATGAACAAAGATACAAAAGTAGACCTAGTTGTAGTAGATCCAGCAATCCCATTATTGGGCATTTACCCAAATTAGGGTAAAACACATTTGCTTAAAAAAAAAAAATCTGCTCAAATGATTATAGCAGCACAATTCACAAAGTTGTGGAAACAACCCAATGCCTATTTTTTTTTTGCAGGTATCACTTTTTTTTAATTTTTTTATTTCGAATTAAGATAAGGGTACACATTTTAGATTACATTGTTTTCACTTCCAGGGTTCAGTTCCAATTGTAGAAGAGCCCCTTACCCAGGGGGCGTGTTAGACACCCTCAGGATGTGCCCAGTAGATGAGATCCCGCCACATGACCTCCCTCCTCCTACCAATTGTACTCCCCTTCCTCGCCTCTGTACTGAACTGTATTTGTGTTTTATCGTTTATATGAGAGTATTATTGTTTATGTACTGGTTTTGTATCAGTATTGATGACATTGGATATTTATTTTTCCATTCTTGCATTACTTTACCAGAAGAATGTGTTTCAACTCTATCCAGGTAAATGTAAAAGATATTAAGTCTTTATCTTTTTTAATAGTATTAATAGTATTTAATAGTATTCCATAGTATTCATATGCCATGGTTTGTTGATCCATTCAGAGGTTGATGGGCATTTTAGTTGCTTGCACAAGTTGGCAATTATGAATTGAACCACAATAAACATTTGGGTGCAAATGTCATTGTGGTAAATGATTTTTGTTCTTCTGGGTAGATGCCTAGTAACGAGATTGCAGGATGAAATGGAAGGTCAACTTTTAGTTCTTTGAGGATTTTCCATACTTCTCTCCCGAAGGCTGTTAGTTTGCAGTCCCACCAGCAGTGTAAAAGTGTAACCTTCTCTCCACATCCACACCAGCATACACACACTTCGGGTGACATATCATGTGCTCAACCAGTGTTGTAGTGGAATTAACTCATACTGGCTGGCATGAATTCAGTAGGTACAGCTCTGTCTAATGGCATATTCAGTAAAGTTACCTGGAAATCAACAATAACAGATTTAGTTTATACCATAGGAACTGGAAAATCAGGTTGTTTCACCCCCCCACTCCTTGCTGCCCTGGAGCTAATACAGGAGCACACTGCCTGTTTACTCTGAATATATTGAACTGGTTAAGATCATAGGCTTTGTTCTCCATTATTCACAACAAACATACTTTCTTTTTAACAAAAATGTAAAAGAGTATTGCTCTAGAAGGTAACTGTTAATGCAGAGAAATTAAATTGAGACGTCCCCAGAGATTATTTTCTTCTCTGTTTGAAACTAAGCAAGCAATAGACCCACTATACCTGAACTCAGTGGAAAAGTAGGCATATACCAAAGCCTGGGTTCTGGTGGGCTGTCTTCCAAACCAGGCTCTTTTGTTGAAATCAGAAGTACCATTGATATGATACATAGATACCCAGCTATCCTCTGCCTTCCTTTCCTATGAGTGGTAGGTATTGTAGACACATGAAATATCTCTACTGAAGTGTTTTCCCGCTGCCTTCTGCTCAGCTCCATCTGGCCTGTACATGCTGTCTGTGGGCCGGAGAGATGCTGGACCACGCACGTTGTGTTCTGCTTGTGTCTCTGTCTGGAACCGAACTTCAGCAATTCAAAAGCATTATAAAGAAATTATCGGAAAGCATTGTGCACTCATCTTTCCATGGAATAAAAATAATTAAAATTAAACTTGCTATCAAATAGTGAGTGGGTATAATTGCCCCGCACATAAAAAGCAATTTATAAAACTCTTATCAATCTCATAAGATAATTTACAGCTCTCAGTAATGTTCCAATAAATAAAAGCAAAAAAGCTCCACAGCCATACACAACAGAAACACTGCCAAAAGTTCATTGAAGGCTGGGTTTTAGGACACTGTACAGTGTCCTTAGTTTAAATCATAAGATGCAAAAGTAAATAAAGACTACAGTACCGTTTTTAGCCATCTAATTTAGTCCAGCCTCAAATTCTGAATTAAATTCACAATTTCCTTTATTCTAAAGTGTATCAGAAGACATTGAAAATAACTGTCCTGGCTCGGGGCCTGTGGCTTAACAGGCTGAGGTGCCAGCCACGTACACCTGAGCTGGTGGGTTCGAATCCAGCCTGGGCAGCCAAACAACAATGGTGGCTGCAACCAAAAAAAAAAAAAATGGCCAGACATTGTGGCAGGTGCCTGTGGTCCCAGCTACTTAGGAGGCGGAGGCAGGAGACTCACTTGAAACCAGGAATTGGAGGTTGCTGTGAGCTGTGATGCCACAGCACTCTATCCAGGGTGACAGCTTGAGGCTCTTTCTCAAAAAAAAAAAAAAAAGAAAGAAAAGAAATAACTGCCCTATGTCGTGTTGTCAAATTGTAGCTTTTCATTGATTTTTTTACTGTTCTGTATTTTCTTCATCTTCTAAAGCCTGACAAAAATGAGAATTTTCAAGCAAAGTTCTGCCAAGTTTTCCTTGCGTCTCAGATTTCCTAAATTCTTTCAATTGACTTGAATCTCATTGATAGAATCACTAGGGACTGGATTCTCAGATTTTCATTTTGTACATTTTTTCCTAAGATCTATGATAAAAAAAAAAAAAGACAACAGCCCTTTCTTGACCTACTTGTTCTAGCTGCTCAGCCTTCTTCTGTCTGGTTAAATTGGTGGTGTGTGTGGGGAGTGGGGGAAGTGGCCAGCTGTGACTTAATCATGCACTTATTTTTCTTGGATTATGAATTACTAGAGCCTTATTGAGCTAGAGGATTTTGAGCAGCAGAAGAGAACACTATTATAATGTCTTTCAGAGAGAAAAAAAGTTTTGCCAAGAAAGGCCCTATTTCTAAGTTAACTGTGACTACAGAAGAACAGGAAACATTTAAATGAGGAAATAAAAGCTATGGTGAATTCAAATATTGGCTACCTTTTTTGTCCTCCTTTCTAATAATATAAGCAAATATTAATAAGTAAGTAAATAAATAGGCCACTTCTCTGAAATTCTCAACTTAATGGCAGAACGTTGCATTTCTAGTGTTTTGATAACAGGTAACATTGCCTTGAGGTATCTTATAAGGAAACTGTCAAACAAATCCCTTTTATCCAAGTCAGAGTGGTTTCTGGGACCCATACTTTAGGTATTTACAAGTTAGCCTTCTTAATTATAAGAGTTTTACTTCTTTATTTTGTATCCTATTTTGTATAATTTAACTGTATAATTGGGAATCACTAAGGCATTACGAATTTCTTCTGGAGTTTTAAATTGATCCAACAATTTTCTTTTATTTGTTATTTTTTTGGTCCAACAGATATTGAGAATAAGAGTGAATTATGCAGGGAGAGATTTATAAGAATATACTGAAACTTTTACACTTGACTACTGTCTTATTTCAGCAAAATGAAAGTTGTGGGAGGTGAATATGTAAAAAAAGAAATTACTGCCATATCTGGACTATAAGGGATTATAAATTTATATATTTAAGTGAAAAGTAACCAATATTTTCAATCACTTTTAACTTCCAAATAATAAAACATTTTATATTTTACTATTCTCCTTTCCTAGGTAGCTCCCACAAGTCTAGCATTAACTTAATAGCATTACAGCTCTTGTTTGATGATCAGTTACATTTCAGGTCTATCTAATACTTATTGATAACTTGATTATTTAACATATTAAATAATAAATTGCTATTTGTAGCTTTAATCTGATGATTCAGTTTGTAGAAATGTCCTACAATTTTAATGAAATAGATGTTAAAAAGCATGGGATGTGTATAAACATGACTTCTAAAAAATAATTCAAGAAAAAAGAAACAAACTGTACTTTTGTCTAATTAAAAAAATCAAAAGAAACATAGTATATAGTGAAAGCTTTCTGTTTTGTTGGAATGAGCTCTAATTTTTTTATAGATTTCGTTTGTTCCTAATCTAGGGCCTTGCATGCTTGGTGTGGCTGATGTTTTTGATGGTCACAAAATGTCAGACACATTTAGTCATATATTTGTTGAAAGACTATCCAAGGTTAAGTCTGACTAAACTGACAATTTGATCCCTTATATGAAATTCAGCCTTTGAATGGGTGGACCCTACTCCTGTGACAAGAAGAAACCAGAATTGAGCAGAAAGTTATCAAAGAAGTCCATGCAGGATTTTCTGTTGGAACACAGACTTTTCTCAGCTCCCCTTACAAACATGGTCTTTAACGGCCCTCTTTGCTTTGTTGCTAACAGCCCCTGAGCTCCATCTGTTGATTCTTCTTTTGAAATGACAGCTTCAGATCTCCTTTTTCTTTTTACAGTCAGCCTAATCCTGAATGGGGAAGGAAGTTTTCATTCTAGCCTTGTTCTATTTTCGTCCAGAAAAACACAATTTCAATGTTCAGAGTATTCTTTTTAGGTTTCCACATAATCTCTTGAGAATAATAATTAAAAATAAACTTGGCAAGGTTTCAAACTATTTCAATAGTTTCAGTACTCTGAAACTCAAGGTTTGAATTTCAGACTTTTATATAGGCCCTACTGGATTGTACCTTACTGTCTTCATGAAGGGTGAAGATCTTCTTCATTATTTCCCATAAATGGAAAGAATATAAGTATCTAATCTTTATCTCTGGTCCCTGGCACAGAGCACCTAAAACCCTGGGAAGTTACTGTCTTTTTTATGCTAATGAGATGATTCATTAGATACCTTCAGAATGGGAGCTCAGAGCCAGAAATATCAAGCACTGGTTTACAGGTTCAGTCAGTCCCAACTTCTGACTCTGGGAAGGGGAGAGTGGCTGGAGATTGAGGCCAATCACTAATGGTCTTGGATTTAATCAACCGCAAATATGTCCTGAAACATCCATTAAAAACAATTAAAAGATGGAGCTTGGGTGACTTCTGGGTTGGTGAGCACACTGGTGTGTTGGGAAGGCGACAAACCCAGAAGAGGGCGTGGAAGCCCTGTGCCGTCCATGCCTCCTTCCTCTTAGATGCATCTCCATCATTTGGCTGTTTTGGGGTTTTATCTTTTATAATAAACATGTTAACTTAAATAATGGAATTTCTTAAATCTTTCAAGTCATTCTAGTGAATTATAAAACTGAGGAAGGGATTGTATAAACCCCAATTTTTTTCCTTCTCTTTTTCTTTATGTCAGGTTAATGTGAGGGTATAAACAAGTAGGTTACAATCTTTGCACTTGTTAGGTAGAGTCCCTCTTGTAGCTGTGTTCTGCACCCAGAAGGTATGCCCTATACCCCTGCATTGTGTCCATTAAGTACAATACTGATTGCCCCCAACTTGAATTGAATTGTGTTTTTCTCTTGTGTGGGTGTGTATGAGTTTACTGGCTTCATCAAATACATTGGATATTTGCTTTTCCATCCCAGAAAATGTGTTTCAAGAACGTGTTTCAAGTCCATCCAAGTTAATACAAAAGATGTCAAGAAATCATCATTTTATAGCTGAATAATATTCCATGGTATACATATATCACAGCTTGTTAATCCATTCCTAGGTTGGTGGACATTTAGGTTGTTTGCACACCTTGGCAATTTAAATTAAGCTGCAATAAACATTCTAGTGCAAATGTCTTTATGATAATTATTTTTTTCTCCTGGGTAGATGCCTAGTAATGAGATTGCTAGATCAAATGGGAGGTCTAATTTGAGTTCTTTAAGGATTCTCCATACTTCTTTCCAAAGAGGCTGTATTAGTTTGCAGTCCCACCAACAGTGTAAAAGTATTCCCTTCTCTCCACCTCTGCAGCTTTGGGACTTTCTGATGTGGGCTAGTCACTCTGGCTTAGATAGTAGCTCAAGGCAGTTGTGATTTGCATTTCTCTAATGATTAGGGACGATGAGCATTTTTTCATACTTTTGTTAGCCATTCGTCTGTCTTCCTCAGAGAAGGTGGTTCTCTTCCTGTCTTTTGCCCAATGATAAATGGGATTATTTTCTCTTTTTTTGTTGTTGATAAATTTGAGTTCTCTATAGAACCTAGTTATTAAGCCTTTGTCATATTTGTAACATGCAATATCTTTTCCCATTCTAAAGCTTGTCTATTTGCTTTATTTGTGTCCTTACCTGTGCAGAAGCTTTTCAGTTTAACTATATAAACCCCCAATTTTTTACTGGTTCTTGAGAAATACAGGTGGCTCTCAGTCTTTAGTCCAGTGTCTCAGGTGAGAGCAATCTTGTGGCTCTGAGCCCTAAATGGTGGATCTGAGCTACCTCTGGACAGTTTGTATCAGAATTGAATTAAAATGTTGAACAATGTATTGGTGGTGAAAAATTTAAAAATCGGTTGCTTACATCAGTGCAAACCCATACACCCTCTGGCCTCACGATTAGAGGATAGCACATGCATCACATATTCTTCCTCCATGATCTTGAAGCTTGAAGGTGCAATTAAGACAGAGAAATGTTTACATTTTCTGAAAATGTGTACAAGTGAGGATTTTGCATCTCTGAGATTTTGCATCTCTGCTACATGGGAAATTTAATGCTAGGCCGCAGTGTGGCATCCTGAGAAATTTGTCAAGAACATCAAAGTAAAATAAACTGAGTTGAAGAGATAGAAAGATAGACCCCAATTTGATGCAATAATTGATAAATTTATTACACCTGCAGGGGACTGATACCTAAAAGGCATGCAGCCCCAAATGCTAGGTGAGCAGTCTTTTTATACTATTATTCTTACGTGGTCAGCAAAGCAAGTTAGCGTAATACAGAAGCTAATCATAGCAATTAAGGCAAGGTAGTGGGGGGGTGCATATTGCTTCATAAATCACAAGATACATCATAAGTTCATTACTTCATGGTTCATCCATAGTTCAGGGGTACAAGGGACTGCATAGAAGTTGGGTAAGTTTCTAAGGAACCCGGGACGCGTACCCCTCCCTGCTTCTCTCTTCTCCTGGAATTTATCTCCTCCACCCTTGCGGGGGTTGGGGCTAAAACACTTTCCCTTTGAAGGGTAAAGGGTTTGCTATGTTTTTTTTAATCTATGGGTTTGGGGAGATTAGTGGCAGGGATAGGGGCTTGGTGTAAGGGCAGGGGGCTTGGTTGTTACAAAAGTTTAAGTGCTACTTTCATTTGGATTTTTATGTTTATTATCTATGAAAAGAAAGGACTGCAAGTCCGAACCACGTGCTCACTTGACACAACACCATCAGTTGGTGCTGTATGACCTGAATCAGAATCAATTCTTTACTTAACAGTGTTTGAAGGGCTTTTTTTCATAGACTATATGCATGGTAATTGGAGGTAATATGCTACTGTGTTTAAGAGGTTCCTAAGAGAAAAGGTGTAAAGTTATTTGGTAACCCAGATTTAGTCCCTGAATAAAAATAAAGACTCATTAATATTCAAGTTATAATTTTGTTGGTTTACAATGTTCATCTGGTGACCAAGGCCTCTAAATCCTCAGAAAATAGTCTCTTATCATCCAAGTGTTTAATTGAATTCCCCATATTTGTTTTGGAGGGATTTTGTGTTGCTTCGTTAGGCACTATTATCATTCTTAGGTGTTCTTCTAAATCCATGGTTTCTCTCGATTCTCCATAGTTAGCAGCTCCCTGAAGGGTGCCTCTTTTGATTGTCAAAGCAGCCACATCTATTACTCTGTTAAATCAGCTGTGTACAATAATGCAGTTATGGAGTACAATGTGCTGGTTTTATATACAATTTGAAATACTTTCATAAAACTGGTTAACATAGCCTTCACCGCATTTTCTTAGTTATTATGATAAGACAATTATATTCTACACTTAGTAGATTTAACAAGTACCCTCGTAAAATGCACCATAAACTTGGTACCAAAATTGCTAAGTCATGGAAGAAGCCCAAGCACCCATCGACCTATGAATGGATTAATTGGACATTCTGTATAATATCTACTACAGCTTTTCTCCTGGACCCTTGGAGTACCTTAATCCTCAAAGCTAAAAGAATGTTTCATGGCAGAGCTAGAAAGAGTCATTCCTTCTATCTTATAATATAATCTCATGAGTCATGAAGCACAAAGGCTTGTGTTGCAGTGTATTCCAGAACTTATTCAAACAGCACCAGATATGCTAACTTACAGCCACCTCTGCTCAACATACTCAAGATAGAAAAAGAACATATTTTAGTAATTGCCACTAGAAACTCTTCTCAGAAACATTCTCTGCATTCCCTAAAGATCAGAACTTGGTTTCTACATCAAATTCATGAAAGGTAGGTATTTCTTAATTTAGTGTTACTTCTCTCATAGAGATAGACCTGGCCCCCTGCAAACAAACACTTAATGGTTCAAACTTTGTCAAACACCATAAGATGAAGATAAATCTCTAGAATTAGACACAACTTGGAATTTGTTGCAAAGATTCTTTATCTTTAAAAAACAAAATCTCGGCTGGGCACCGTGCCTCACGTATGTAATCCAAGCACTCTGGGAGGCTGAGGCAAGTGGATTGCCTGAGCTTAGGAGTTGGAGACCGGCCTGAGCCAGAGCAAGAAATCATCTCTAAAAAATAGTGGAGCATTGTGACAGGTGCATGTAGTCCCAGCTACTTGGGAACCTGAAGCAAGAGAATTGCTTAAGCCCAAGAGCTTGAGGTTGCTGTGAGCTGACACAACAGCACTCTATCAAGGGTGACAAAGTGAGACTCTGTCTCAAAAAATATTAAAAAATAAAAAAGGAAATCTCTGGGGATTTATTCCACTAGTTCACAGGTTGGCACCTGTTTATTCTAGATTTGACCTCACTAGACTTAATGTGAGATTTCCCAAAACTAATATAATATCCAAAGTAAATGTAGTTGGCTGTAAGTACATTAAGATCATTTTCATGTGTAATGTTATATTAAGGCATTTGTATCCATGGATTCTTCTTAAAAAAATATTTTTCTTCTAATAGTGCATTTTATTTCAGGAAGATCCTAAATTGTATTTGATAAAGACAAATAAGGAACTGCAAATATTTGTGTTCTCTGCCAAGATTTCTAGTTAAATTTCCTTTACCAGGAATTCCAGTCTCAGTTCTCACCCTTATTTTGGTCCTTAGGCTTCATAGAAGGAACTTCCCAAGGTCAGTGTGATTATTATTCTCTCTTATGTACCACCAATGTTTATTTTTAATTTGAGGCTGGTAAATAAAGCTTTAATAGGGGTTTAATGGCGTGTTGGACACACTTCAGTGTCCAGAGACATGGCATCATATTCAGGAATGTCATTATCTAGATTAATTATCAATAGTGGACAGATATCATTAGTGCAATGTGAAAATGAGAGCAATCGTAAATGAAATTTTCTAGGCAGAGCAGCCAGAGAAAAACAACATCTGATTTGCAATCCTTTAATATTTCTGAAATTTTTTTTTAGAATTATATTTTATGATGTGTATATGTTTTGTTGCTGAGAATATGCTTCAAATAATTCCAGACAGGAATTTTAAGTAGTTATTTTAATTTCTAAGGTCAGTTTATTCTCCTTAAAATGTTAGACACATGTCTGGGTGCCCTGGATTATAAGAAGAAGAAAGAGAACATTCTTCTTGGTACTTTTTTTTTCCCCTGAATTTTATTGTGCTTACATAAATAAATAGTTGAAATGTATTACAGCATTTTCTTTACATAGTTGACAAAATATGCTCACAAGAAGGTTTTCAGTTTCAGCATTTTTAATAAGTAATCAAAAATAGGTAAAGAAGACAATTTTAGAGAGAAAATATTTTATTTATCCATCAAGTGTTTCTATATTCTATAATAGCTAACGACAACTTACATAGCAATTTTGAAGAATGTGTGTTTACTTTTAAATATGCAGGTCAGTTTTGAAACACACTATGTTATGGTTCATTATTTCTCTTACAGGTTGCTGGCCTCTTTTCTGATTCACTAATGCAAGTTTCAACTTACTCAGCTTATTGATGTTGCTGGGAAAGCTTGATCTGTCTCCACACATATTTTCTGTTTCCTGATTTTTATATATCTGAAAAATTATAAACCACATAATATAATTAATATGTATACCTTTATGATATTTGCACAATAATAAATCATGTCAGTTATTTTAATGTTTTTCCCACCAATAATAAGTTGGTGGGAAAATTTCTAGAAATTTAGAGAATAAATAACATTCTTAAGCTTATTTGAGGGTTTTAATACAAACATATCTGTTCAATTTTGTCAAATCTAAATTGCCTCATTTACAAAATACTTCATTATTTTATGCACTTCATTGGAAAGGAAAAAATATCTAAACCATAGCTAAGTTTTAGTGCTGAACTATAAGAAAATATAATTTCTTCAAAGACATTTTAAATGGCAATTATACTCAGCATGTGTGGTTTTAACAATGCACGTAATTCAATTGGAAGGTTGAATTCAGGGTAGTAGGTATGACCAAGGTTAATTACAGGCAGGGAATGACAAGTATGTCATCTTTGTTGCTTGATGGAAATTGATCATAAGATCAATTTCATAAGTTCAGAGACATGAAAATGAAAACAAACAAACAAGAAAAGAGATCTTAGTAGAATATGGTATTTCAAATCCTAGCTTCATCCCTACTCTCCTCTGTGCTTAAACAAGCTACTTTAAATTTTCTAAGAATTAGTTTTTTTTATTCTTAAAATAATGATGTCACAATAAGGGTGCCCACCCTGTGTTGCTGTGAAAATGGTTTAAACTCAAACATGGCCAAACTCCTAGCTCACCCACGCAGACTTTTAACAATTGTAGTTACCTCCAAATACTGCACTCCTGCTCTGCGACTTACCAGTCTGTAAGCTTGGAAAAATTATTTAACCTCACTGTGTACAATAATGTTTCAAGTATGTTAAAGTCATTGCATAAATATATATTTTATATTTGCTCCTTCACTTTCTCTTACCTACAGTGGTAGTGGTTGCTTAGAAAGAATGGAAAATCATAATTTTTTCAATTATAAAATAAATTATAATTATTGGATATGACAAAGTATACTTGGGTAATACACAATAGAAGATCACACTGGGTTTTGCAATGAAACAGGAACAGCACTTTCTGCACTCTCTGAAGAGTTTTCCTTTTTGAAATTTGGGTAATTTCTGATGAAGTGCTTCTGAAAAATTCACTCTACAGATCATGGAATACAGTGCCGAGAAGATTAAATGTGTGCCCAACTAGCAAAATGCTGTAAGTGAATTTGAAGCCCTTTAGAGAACACATCAGTCAGCAACATGCCATTAACTCAGCTCAAGTTTGGCACCTTGGCCTTTTATGAGAACGAATTTTGGAGGAGCCTAAGGTTATGACATGATAGTTCTACTTTGGTAACAGAACTGATCTATTGTGTTTATGAGGCCACCTCATTTAACAGAGTCTTTTTTGAATATAATGAGTTCTAAAGTACATGTCAAACTGATCCTAGCTTCACTGAGTCTTCATAGTAATTGGGCTTCAGAAAGCTCATGACATCGTAAGATTGCTAAGTAATGATTTCTTAAAATATAACTTTTTGAGGGCTCTTTAGATTTCACCAGACCTCCTCCAAAAAGGACTTTGAATGCAAAAGGGAAAATAAGTACTTGAGCATAATCTCTATCTTTGTAAACTAATAATTGTTGCCAACATAAAAATTCTATCTTGTATATTCTCAGAATATTATTTTAATTTCCATTTCATTGGTGAAAGATCTGAGGTCAGAAAAGATAAGTAAATTGTCCTAAATCCAAAAGCTAGTAAGTAGTGGATCCAATTGCTGAACCAGACAGTTTTTCTCAAGAGAAAACTTTTCTCTCTCTATCCTTCCTGAAAAATAAGTCTGATGAGAGAAAAAAGATCTCTGGCAAAGGGATTAGGAAATGCTGGGTTGAATTCCAGCTCTAGGTTGTCTAATAAAGATAAGAAAAGTTAAATTTTCAGTCTGTCAAGTGTTCCTTGAGTGCCTACTATACAGGGTTGCTGGATGTAGCAAGCAAAAATATAGAACACTCAGTTAAATTTGAACTTCAGATAAACAATAAAGTATTTTTAGTATAAATATTTTATGGAACACACTTCCGCTCAAAATGTACTCACTGCTTTTCTGAAGTATAAAATTAACTAGGAGGCTTGTGTTTTATGTGGCAACTCTATCATGTAGAATAAAGGGACATAAAGCATCAGAAGGCAGATTTTTTCTTTCTTCTAAGAATTTATAATCCTGAGAGACACGAATCACAGACACATGAAACACTGTAAGGTAATCTTGCCCATTGAAGTGGTTGCTGTGCCTCGTAAAGCCTTTCTTCCCTCACCTGTCATCTTCTTCTCATTATGGATGCAGCCTAAAAATCTGGTACATCTGCCTTCTCAGTGCAAAGTAGGACAATGCTTATCTTCTGTTGTCTACTTTCTTGATTAAAAAAATATGAACAGATTCAAAAGCTGTTTCAAGTGGATCTGTCAGAATTTGCCTGTAGTTTAAAAAGATCAAAGACTACTCTGAAAGAAAAATGGTCATAAAATTCAGCAATGCAGAGGGGGGTATGGTCTCCAAAGGAAGATTTGGGAGGTTTTCGGCAGCATGTGGTCTGCATGGAGGACTTTAAAGTCCAGTGTACATGTATCTAAAGTAATCTAACAGTTTCCTGGAGAACACATGTTAATGAGAACTTTAATGCTATAACAACAACAACAAAACAGTTTTACTGTCTTCTCTTGTGAAGTCTCCCTTGCTTATCTTTTAAAATCAGTGGCATGTACACTGCTGTTTATCAGCACGGATCTGATGAAACTCAGACTTTTGCTCTATATAGGCATACAGGCATTGATCCATATAGGCATTGGTGCGGGGATCTGCAGTCCCTTGGAAGAGATTGTTTATTATCTTCAAGGCAGAGACATAGTTCTCATTCTAGTAATAGAAGTTGCCATTCAATGGGGGAAGAACATATTTCAAAGTGAAGGAGACCGAAGTTTTAAGAGTCTTGCTTTTTCCAATTATGTGTTTGGCTACTTCTTTGCATGGAAATTCAAAATCACTCTATTTAAAATTTTAACACTGATAAATTACCTGTGCCAGGTAGGATATGTTATGTCAGTAACTCCAAAACTCATTGGCTTGATAGAGCAAAAGATTCTTTCTCCCTGTGGTTTGATGTGAGCTGGTAGATTCTTTTCTTCATAGTCAGTCAGGGACTCTGAGTGACAGAGCAGTCATCATCTTGATCATCATCAGTTACCACACAAGAAAGAAAAAGAAAGTTCTGGAGATTCTAGCACCACTAATGATATGCTTTTTGTAAAGTTACATTCATCATTTCTCCCAAAATTCATTGGGCAAGACTAGTATCAAAGTCCCATAAAGTCACAAGGAGGCAAGGTAGGACGTATGATCCTGCCACAATCTAGAATTTGAAAAGTGAAAAATATCTGCTAACTGTAGTAAGAACAATCATAGTACCCAATATTATTTCCCTTTTTTGGATATTGTAAACAATGCTGAATGGTTTAGGAGATATCCTCACAAGTTAAATTTGCAGAGGTAGAGCCAGTCATGAGATGATTGGAAATCAAAAGGGGTCTGCATTTTTTTAGTACCACAGCTACCTAATACATAAGGAGATATGTTGGGTAGGATATTAAGGTGACAAAACTGGATCCTGTCTGGCAAAAACACTTTTGACAATCGTGTTTTGTACCAGGAACTATCCTGGGCTCTAGGAATATAGTAGTACATACAACAGACACAACTGGTGCTCTGTGAGATTTAGTCTAGCTATGCTGAAATAATGTTTCTTATTCACTGACAAATATGCTATAAGTATAGAATCTATACAATCTAAATAATACATAAGTAAGAATAAACCTAAAATGTATTTTAAAAAGAGTACATAAAACATACCAGAATCTTAGAAACATCAGGACAATGAAGCAAATTCAATGTAAGAATAGAAAAGAGAAAATGAAGAAAAAAAATGTCTTGAGTATTTTCTTATTCCAGTGTCAACACCAGACAATGACACTTATTTAAATACGTTTAGATGATTTACTGTGTTGGTGAGATGAACCACACTTATTGAGTCAGCAAAATTCTACACTGTATATCACTCTGGAACAGAAACTTGTTTGCATAAATTGTATCCACTCAAAACCAGTTGAAAAAAGAACATAATCAGAAGTGGATAGATTTGGGGATATATGTTTGAATTATTTCATATTTATAACAGCTAGTCTATTTATCAAATTATCATCTAATTATCAAAGAGTGTTCTAGATCCCTATATTCATTAATCAAATCAGTATAGTTAATAACTACCTTACTCGTAGAAATTAGTTTTAGTACTACAGTAGAACTGGTCCCTTATTTGATTCAATTTTACATATACTAAAACATATTCCAACTAAAACAAATTCCCCTTGTGAATCATAGCAACTCCTTTTAGTTAATCATTGCTATGTTTACATGGTAATTATCTTGTTAAAATATAAAAAATGCATAAAGTGCTAAAAGGACTAATAGATTAATTGTAACTCTTTTTTGTGACTTTTTTTTTCTTTGAGATGGAGTCTTACTATGTGGCCCTCAGTAGAGTGCTTTGGCATCATAGCTCACAGTAACATCAAAGTCTTAGGCTTAAGAAATTCTCTTGCCTTGGCCTCCCAAGTAGTTGGTACCACAGGCACCCTCCACAATGCCAGGCTATATTTTTGTTTTGTTGTTGCACTGGTCTTTGTTGATTACCTGGCCCTGGCTGGGTTCGAACCCACCAGCCTCAATGTATGTGGCTAGAGCTGTAACCACTGTGCTATGGGTGTCCAACCTTTTTTTGTGACTTTTAAAAAAGAATTGATTTGTTTACTAAAAAAAAAAGCAGTGAATATCAAACAGGACTTTTAAATATGGGGAAAAAGTAGATTTAAAAATAGATAAATAAAATGTCTCTTTATATACAATTTTGTTCACTACATTGACCCAATTCTGAAGTAGAGCTAATGTGTTTAAAAATAATAACACAATTACAAAGAGTCTAGCTTAACATAGGAGGCATTATTTTTTGGGAGATGAATCCTTGGAGAGACTCTAAGAATAATATCCAATTCAATTGTTAATGCTGTATAAATCCGATGCTAGCAGCAAAGACTACTATTCTTTCTCATTCTGTTTTTCCTATTTCTCAAATTATGAAAAGGAAAATAAAATTATTTGTCAAGTGTTTGTCCATTAAAATGAAAAATAAAAATAATTAAAAATTTTTAAAAGAAGTATGTATAGTCAATTCCTTCCCTTCCCCAAATTAATGAGTAAATGTTCTAGAAACTAGCTATATACAATGAAAGTATTAATTATTCTCAAAGGCAGAGGCAAAAAGAGAAAAATAATGGGAAAATGCAAGGAGGAGAAGGCCTCAATGAAGAAAAAAAGTTGAACATGAAGGAAGATAAAGCTTGAGAAACAGATGAAAACTACAAGTCTTGAGGTGTCATATACTTTATTCCAGATCTCCCCTGATCTATGTGTTATATGATCAGTTTGCTTATCTCAGGTACTACTTTTTTCTAACTAATTTAATGTTTGTATTTTAAAATTTATTAGTCAAACTTAAAACTGGTTAAGTTCTCTAAACCACATTGATCTGATCCAACAATCTGATTCACTGAATCTGCTCAGAATATCTTAAGTATTCTCATTATTTTCCCATTAATTTATTTTCATACTGTGACTGTATCCTTTGTCCTTTAGAAAGCACCTCATTCATTCCTCTCTCTACATTTAACCTTCAAGACTTCAATGTGATTCCTTGTGGAAAGCATTCCCTAACATCAACTAAAACTCTATTTGCCACTTCACACATACCCAGAGCACCCCAGCCTTTCTTTTGAGATGTTCATCACTGTTGTAACTATTTGTTCAGTGCACACTTCTCACTAGACTAGAGTTCCAAGTTACCCAACTATGGCTGTTTTGTTTGCTGTCTTATTTTCAGGATCCAGCATGGCATTCTCCCTAAGACTGATATATGAAAAAAGAGACATGACAATATCAGGTCCAGTTTTTCATAGGGAAATCGAATTGAGACTTTTTTTCTGCTTAATTTCAGTGGAACTTTTAAAGGCAGAAAATGATATATTCAAAGTGAGTCCACCATTGAAGAATACAGAATATGCTAAGAATTATAAAACTGGTCTTTCAGCCTCAGCCACACTTTCTGCTCTAGAAAGTAGTGAGATAGGAAGATTCAAGAAAAGAAATGTATTTGGAAAATCTTGTCAGAATTCTTTTTTTTTTTTTTCTGTTTCAAATTCTTCATTATACATCATGTTGCACAGTTCGAGGCTGGTTAAATACAATTAGTTTTCAAAATCTCTTTGAATATTTTCCAGATTACTACATGCAAGTGACCATGAAAATATTTGGCATTGGCTCAGCGCCTGTGGCTCAACGGGCTAAGGTGCCAGCCACATACACCTGAGCTCGCAGGTTTGAATCCAGCCTGGGCCTGCCAAACAAGAATGACAGCTGCAACCAAAAAATGGCTGGGTGTTGTGGCAGGCGCCTGTAGTCCCAGCTACTTGGGAGGCAGAGGCAAGAGACTTGCTTGAGCCCAGGAATTGGAGGTTGCTGTGAGCTGTGATGCCACAGTACTCTATCCAAGGTGATAGCTTGAGACTTGTCTCAAAAAAATAAATAAAATAAAATAAAATAAAGAAAATATTTGGCATTTTAAAATTTTGCCTCTCTGAATAGGCACTTACACGAAGGAAAACATTACCTTCATAGATATCCACATTGAAAGTAGATGCTCCAGGATGTGGTATATAGAGGTTTTTGCCAGTGAAGAAGTTGATTACCGATCACTTTATCAAAGTGCCATAGTAGTAAAACAGGATTAAAGAAATGTAATTGGATTATTTAGCTTACTCATAAAGTAAGATTAACTGATAAGACTTGTATTGAAGTGTATAAAAAATATTGGTACAAAAACCAATGAACCATAAGTTAAAGTAGTTTCCATATGGCAAGCTTCATTTTGTTTCCTATACGCCATATTTAGTGTATCTGAGATCAGCCTCCATACACATGAACAGACGACTGCAACCTGTTTTAGAGACTTTTAAACAAATGACTTGAATTTAGTGTCAGAATTCCGTGCTTTCTATTCTGCCCTCACTCTGACCCATGGAAGTCAAGCATTTCCCCCACATATTAAACCAGATGAGTAGAAAAGTAAGGAATATTTATCTCCTGAAATTTGAAAAACATTAGGAGACTATCTGAATCATTGCTTAAGCATCACCTTATTGAGACATCTACTAACCACCAAATTTAGAACTGCAAATAACATATCCAACCCTGAGCTTTCCTTTCACCTTCTACTATTTTGTACTTCTCCATAGCCCTTATTACTTTCTTATATGTTATCATTTCTTAATCATTTTATTTCTTGATTCCTTCCTTATTAGATCTATGAGGTCAGACAATTAACTTTGTGAACTCATCCTAGAAAAGTATTACATACCTCATTGCTGACTATCGCTACAGTCACCTTCAATAACTCCCTTGGGAAGTTGTACACTGATGCCAGCACTTAGTCCGCCCTTCAAAGCAATTTTGGAACTCTTTTTCTGGAATGGCTATGAGAGCTGTCCATTGTATGAGGTCTGACAATGAAGTTTATGAACTCGTCCTAGAAAAATTGCTTTGAAGGGTGGACTAGACTCTGACATTGCTGCATAACTTCCCAAGGCAAAGACATTGAAAGTGATTATGGTGATACTCAGCAATGAGGTATGGAACACATTCTAGGACGATTTTGCAAACTTAATTGTCTGACTTCATAATTTGGATAAGGAGGGTGGCACCTGTGGCTCAGTGAGTAGGGTGCCAGCCCCATATACTGAGAGTGGTGGGTTTGAACCCAGTTCTGGCCAAACTGCAACAACAAAAAATAGCCAGGCATTGTGGCAGGCACCTATAGTCCCAGGTACTAGCTACTCAGGAGATTGAGGCAAGAGAATCAGCTAAGCCCAAGAGCTGGAGGTTACTGTGAGCTGTGACACCATGGCACTCTAGCAAGGGTGACAAAATGACACTGTCTCTAAAAAAACAAAAAAAAAAGTACAGTAATTTGGGTAAGGATTCTGAGCTTGAATGATTACAGTTTGCTGGATATTAACTGGTTATTAATTGGAAAGTGGATACCTTTTTGGCAAAATAAAGGTGAATTTTTTTGTTTGTTATCAAAAATTATTCTAAGAGGCTGTGGGATCTCTCTATAATTTATTCAAGGACAGAAAATCCTGAAAAACTAGAATACATAAAATGGAGGGGGAAAAATTTTAGATGAATCATGGCCGACAATTTTCAAGGAGTGATAAAAGACATGGATTTACAGGTTTAGAAAGTGAAGCAGAATAAACAAAACTAACTCTAGACTAGACAAATCCCAAATTCAAGGTGGAACTGCAAAACACCAAAGGAAAAAATTAACACATTATTGGCAAAGTAAAAGCAGATTGATGTGTAATAGATAAAGATCTACGATGTAGACTTCAAAATCCTAATGGGGCTTTATAAATCTCTGTCAAAAGATAGCACCATTCAGTAAAATTGTTTTGGAACAATTGATTTTTTATATAGGCAAAGAAAATTGAATTATTTCCTCACACCATATACATAAAACAATTCCAAATAATCAAAGGGCTTAAAAAGTGCATGTCAATATTTAAGTCCTTACAGAAAAACATCAAAGAATATAAAGAATATTTTATCCCTCGTGATAAAAAATACCTTCTAAGTTAAAATTACAAATCTTCTACTTCTACGAACTACAAAATTTGAGAATGTAGATAAACTTGATCACTTAAAAATTAAGAACTCTGTCACCCAAAACACATATTAAGAAATTAAAAAGACAAGAATACACTGGAAAAATTATATAAAGTGACTTAATAAATAGGCTACTAATATATATAAAGGAACCTTAAAGTTCACTCAAAAAAGACAACCCCAAAGAAAAATGTGCAAAAGATATGAAAATAAAGAGAAAATCCAAATGAGACATAATTATACAAATAATTGTTCAACCTTATTTGAATCAGAGGTAAATAAAAAGATATAATTTTATATCCATCAGATTGCCAAATATAAAGCCTAATAACAGAAAATGTTGAATATTGTGTACATTAATGAAAACTTTTTCATGTGCATTAAATTTAATACTATCTTGGAAAGCTAAATATTTTAATATTCTAGGACTCAGAAATTCCACTTCAAGGTATATGCTAAAATCACATTTGAATCATACCAAGCTTCCTAATGTAGCACTGCTCATAGTACTATTATAAAACTGGAAATAGTGTAAGTATTTGTCAATAGAAGAATAGATAAATAAATGTTAGAGTATTTATACAACATCAAATTTGTTGGTAGAAGTTAGGATTCTAGAACTACAGTTGAAAACATGTAGAAGCCTGATGGTTAAGTTTGCAAACTTGGTACCATGCACTTGTTTTGGCAGCACTGTACAAACAACTCAGTAAGGTTTTATAACCTGGGTATATCAATGCTTCACATTTGTATTTGTGTGAACATGTAGCAATATCTTGCTGAATGGCATTCATTACTGTTGTGTGTTTCTGAGAATAGAGAAAATGTCACTGATGAAGAAAAGTCAGGGAAGCTAGTTAAATGTGAGCTAACAAAAATATTGCAAAATTTAATTTAATTATGCATCGAAATCATTGGTTTGACTGAGAAGCATAGTAGACCAAGAAACCATTGATAGAGAAACAGGAAAATCTTGGCCAGCAACTCATGGCTCTCATCACAACAATGCACCAGCTCACATGGCACTGTCTACAAGGGCGTTGGGCGTTTTTAACCAGTAAAGAGATAACTGTTTTGGAACAGCCTCCCTACCCACCAGATCTGACCCCCAGTGACTTTATTCTTTACCTGAAGATAAAGGAAATACCAAAAGGAAGAAATTTTGATGATATTCAGGACATCAAGGCTAATATGACAATAGCTTTGATGCCCATTCTAAGAAAAGAGTTCCACAATTGTTTTGAAGAGTGAATCAGGTGTTGGCCTTGGCGCATAGCAACAGCTATTCTTTTGTCAGTCTCAATTACTAAATTTAAGAAAACATTAAAAATCATTTACACCAGAGTGCACTAAGATTTATGAAAGAAGGAAACAAAGCTCTATACTAACAACTTTAAGGAGAGACCCAAAGGAATCCTAAATGTTTACTGGAAGAGTGGGTACTTGGACTAATTCACCACCAATGAGAATGTGATTGTTTGCTGAAAAGAAGAGGAGAGTTCTGGTGATATTCCAGGAAGAAGCAGCAGCATGTGTTAAGAAAGGTAGGACAAGGAAAGCAAAAACTGTTTCAGGAATTGCTGCTGGTTAGTTTGTGGCTAGAGAATATAAGGTAAGTGTCTAAGAGTGCTGAGGGTGGAGAGATAGCAGGCTCCTTACCATAATGGGCTTTTTAACATTCTGTTCTGACTTCTTATCTACAAGAATTCATTTAATGTATCTAAGAAAGGGAATGGACATAATAAATTCACACGTAACTCCTGTAAAGCTACAATATTAAAATAAATAATCTAGAATAAAGCCTTTTCAACATCAATATCAGAAGAAAGCAGGAGACCAAATGTACAATATTTGAAGTGACAAGTCTGGAAAAGGTGAGAGCGTGTGAAAGGTTAAGCATCCTGATAATGTAGAATTCTTGTACCTGAGCTGAACAAGCTATTGACTTCAGC
Organism: Arctocebus calabarensis; assembly: GCA_963573935.1. Classification (NCBI taxonomy): domain Eukaryota; kingdom Metazoa; phylum Chordata; class Mammalia; order Primates; family Lorisidae; genus Arctocebus; species Arctocebus calabarensis. The sequence continues at coordinate 35,254 of CAUYON010203902.1, read as the reverse complement.
TTGTTATGACAGATCTAGAGAGAAAGCACATTTTAGGTCACTGGGTAGTGACCCAATTATTTAAGCATAGGAACCATGAAACCAGTTAGGCTGTCACTGCCTCTCAAGAAGAAAGCTCAGCATTTTGTAAGGAAAGAGCCTCCCTGCAGGCCCAGTAAGATCAAAGATAAATGGAAAAAGGGTGCGGAAAGGCAATGACAAACAAAGCTTCAATTTATGACAATTTTAAAAGATGTATGACGATCTTACCGTGATGAACCATGTTCACCAGCAGGATTAGTTTGTGATGGATTTTTTACTCCTTAACACTAAATCGAATGCAAATTTGGGCACATAGTATATAGTCTTTGCCACAAATATATTAATACTCTATCTCCCTAAAATGACCTCTTAAGTCATCGGTGAGTATCTTAAATGAAAGAAGCTAAGTTTTCACAATTCTTTGGGGAGGGTGCCATTAATTCATGCCTTTCAAAAATAACTTTTGGTGTCTTGTCTTTCCTAATTTATGACTCAAAATAGATATCAAATACTGAAATTGCCAAATTTTTACCAACTACATTCCTATCTAGAATGTGTGATCTATTCTTAGGTTTTCATTCTCACATTTCATATTAGGATTTAAAAAAACTCTATGCCAAAGTGGGGAAAAAAGTGTTACTAACATAGGTCAGAATATTGGGGATGTATTAAGCAGAAAAACGGAGAGCATGAATCACTATATTACAACAGACAGAATCCCCTCTGGCAAACTGGTTTAATGGATACTGAGAGCTAAAAGAGAACTTTGTGGGCTTGGAGAGAGTAATGACAGCAAACGCTCCAGCACTGAGGTTAAAAGGGCAGAATGGCAGAATTTAGAGTTTAAAGAATTTTGAAGCTAAGAGGAAGGACTTCAGAAGTTGGGACTCAGAGCTCTGAAGAGAAGGGACAGCACAGGTGGTCCTGGGTTCTTTGAGGAAGTTCCCAGCACAGATCATTCTGGGATGAGTAAAAGAAGCTAGAAACTTCCACCAATTCCTACCCATATCAAGTGGTTCATGAGTGAAAAGCACTTGCTAACTAATTTTTATTGCATCAGCAAATAGGCCAGGAACGATCACCTCCCTTCTGTATCCCACTGTCCGCCAGTACCATCTCCTGGTGATAGAAGCTAAGAAGGAACCAGCCTGAAAGAAAGAAATCCAGTTTGCAAAATCTCAGTCCAGGCACCACAGACCTGAGTATACAAGGGAAGATTTGTAGCTGAGAGACAACAGCTTCATAAACAGCACAGGCGACTAAGTCCATGCATAAGGACTGTCCTCAGAGCCTGCAGTATAAACAACTGATTGGTCCTGCCACTGTCCTATTTCTTCCCGTTGTTTACATTTAGGTCTTACTTCCATGTCTATGTTGAAACAGGAATATTGCATAGATAGAGTCTCGTGATACAGGAGGTGAAATTATTAAATTCTGAAGCCCCTGGCATTTGGTAATTTAAAACCAGTCATGTAAGGAATAGTAAATGAATAGACAAAGTCTGGCTTTAAAATCACGATTCATTAAATGCAACAATCCCAAGGAAATCTAAATTCTAATTTAATCAAAATGTCTGTTATAAATTAGCTGGTGGGGGGCGCTTTCTCTTTGTCAATCAATCAAGCAGGAATATTTAATTTCATTAGCAAATTATTGCTCAAAATTTGCTGGAAGGACAATGTATTAGGTTCAATTATGAAATCACTGTTGTTAGGGGTCTGAATTGGTTTAGTATCAGCAATTTCATGATTCAGCAGTTTTACTATGATACAGCAGCCATGGATCAAATGTATACTTTACCCGAAGGTGAAGAGTAAGTGGGCTTCTGGAGAAGTTTGAGTTGTGATTAACAGTATAAAACACTTTTTCCTAATAACTTAATTTTATCTTCTCCCCTGGCCAGATACTGAATCATTAGACTTATTGAAAAAGAATTACCTTGGAAAGCCCAAGTATAGTGGTTAAGAACTCTGATTATTAAGTAAAATATAATGTATTTGCTTAATACCTCCTATAATATTATCTAACCCTTGTACTGGGCATATCATTTAACTTATTCAAGCATTTGTTTCCTTATACTTAAAATATAAAATGTATTATGTAACTATCAGGGCCGTTGAGGGGTTAAAAATTATAAAATATTTAATATAATTAACAGGGTTTGTCATACTATAAATTAAAGTAAATGGCACTCTATTTCTTTTTTTCTTTTTTTTCTTTCTTTCTTTCTTTTTTTTTTTTTTGATAAAACAGAAACTCACTATGTCTCTCTTGGTAGAGTGCCATGGCATCACAGCTCACAGCAACCTTAAACTCTTGGGCTTAAGCAATTCTTTTGCCTCAGCCTCCCAAGTAGCTGGGACTACATGCACCCGTCATAATGCCGGGCTATTTTTTGATACAGTTGTCATTGTTGTTTAGCCAGCCTAGGTCGGTTTTGAATCTTGCAGCCTCGGTGTACCTGGCTAGCACCATAATCACTGTGGTACATGCGCTGAGCCTGGATTTTGTATTTCATTCTCCCTATACAAGAGATAAATAGTATTAGTAGCTATAAATATAGTTGTCATGAGTATTAAATGAGTTATACATACATAAAGTGCTTGGAATGGTTCCTATGGTTCCTATGGCATAAGTGCCACAAATCTTTTTTTTTATAAAAATTATTGATATGGATAGTGCCTGTGGCTAATCGAGTAGGGCACCAGCCCCATATACCAAAGGTGGTGGGTTCAAATCCAGCTTCAGCTGAACTGCAAAACAGAAAAATAGCTGGGCGTTGTTGTGGGCGCCTGTAGTCCCAGCTACTCAGGAGGCAGAGGCAAGAGAATCGCCTAAGCCTAGGAGTTGGAGGTTGCTGTGAGCTGTGTGATGCCACGGCACTCTACTGAGGTGATAAAGTGAGACTCTGTCTCTACCAAAAAAAAATTATTGATATCATTAGAGGTATGATTATTACTACTACTATTATTGTTATTTTGTTATTTATGTTGATATTTGGAACTTTTCCCTCCAACTTCAAATCAAAGGTTATACCCCGATGACAAAATATAGAGCTCTGTGTGTTATTCACTTGCTAAATATGCGTGTGTGTGTGTGTGTGTGTGTGTAGAGAATAAATTATGAGATCAAGGGATCTTATATCCGTGAGATCTTATATCTCACGCCATCTTTGATTTGTCAAAACTCTGACTGAAAACATCATATTTAAAAAGGTAAATCCATACTTTATGCAATATTTACATTTCTCTCAAAAGCAATTTGAATCTGTAGTACTATCAGTTTGACATTGATTACTCTTCAAATATTTGGAGAACTAAAGTCATCAAGCCGAATAGAAAATGATGAAGTACTTCATAATCACATAATTGTGGAGCTAGAAAAGATCTTAGAGATCGGCGAAGGTAGAATTCAGTTTTTACAGATCGGGAAACTGAAGCTCAGAGGGATGAAATTAACAGGTTGGACTGACTCTTTTCCTGAAGAACCCCAGAGGTTAGATACCTTCAGCATAGCCCTCAAAACACTACAAAATCCCTAGCACAAGGCCATTTTTCTTGTTCGGTAATGCTTTTGGAAATGAAGGACCTTATTTCCGCACAACACAACACATTTTATTTTTATATAATTCCATAAAAGAAAATTATATTGAACAGAGTGTCCTTTCAACATTCTTGAAACAACTGCTTGCTGATCTTCCTAGCACTCTAGAATCAAATGTAATTACTTCATCCTTATGAGACTTCTCTATGTTTATCTATGTTGAGGGAAGTAATTAGTAACATTAGCAAGAGAGATTGTTCTAAAACATGCTGTCCCAGAAGTCAGTCTAGAACATGTCCTATAGCACAATGCTGCCTTAGATAACGACGTTGCCACAAATTAGTCTTCACCAATGTGTCTCTGCTGCTTCCGTGCCATTACTGTGGCTCCTTTTTATAATTTCAGTACCACCAGATTTTACGTTATTCACTGATTGTCAAAATCTGTGGATAATTCATTACTGGCTTCATTCTACTCATTATAGACCCCAAAATCTATCCAATGTTTTATTTCTCACATTTTTTTCAGCTCTAAGTATTTCAGTCAGCTTCTCTTTCTCTACCTCCCTTCCATTCTAATACCTTTATTTAGATTTATGTTATTCCTTAAAACATATAGTCATATAGATGTTCATCAGGTTTAATCCAAAGCTATTTTCAAGGCTATAAATTTCATTTATTGTCATATAATTGTCAGTATTAATATGCTCTATGTTTAATGTCATTGACTTCATTGCTATAAATGTAGTTTGTGATGCAAAGAACAATGCTGGCAGATATGGGTGAGTGTGTGTACACGTACGTGCATGGGCGTGTGTGTGTGTGTAACACATTACCTCCATATCAATATATCACTGCATGTAGCAGTTTCTGCTAAAGAGAAAATAAGACATCTAGAAAAATTTCTGAGCTATACTTATAACATTTGTCTTTATCACTGAGTACATTTTTGATGAAAGTGTACAATGATAGCTCTGGAAAACGTCATTGCATTTTTCACTAAAGGAAGACATCTATGAATTGAAGAATGGATGTTATACTATACAAACACTCAAAAAAAATCACTCTAGCTGCATTTGGTTGAAATAAAAATTTAGGAAGTATGGAATAATTGATTCTTTTCTAAGGTTTTTGCTAAAAATATTTCAAGTTCACTTAAAAAATGAGGAGGACAAACGTTCTTTTGTGTGTCAAATTTTGACCTACAATGTGAAAGGCACTAAAATGTGTAAGGGAGAAATAACTATGAAAACTTCCCCTCTTTTAGCAGGAAATTTACTGCTATGTCTAGGTGCCCTAATGGAAAGCAAAATAGTTTCAATGGAGTAAACAGAGAAGGATAAATTAGCTCTTGGGCAGAAACAGACCTAATTAGGAGGGCTTTTCAATAAAACAATAAAATGTTTAAAAATAGATTTTTATAAATGTTAAAAATAAGCAATTGATTTACTCCATTTTTGCATAAAGAGGCACACTTCATTCTGGGGCCATGTGAGATTTCTTCCTCCTGGTTCTGTTCTGCAAAATTAGAGGATTATTTAAAGAGAGTAACGGAGGTTTAGAAGGACAGCAGAGACCAAAATCATGAGACATTTCAAGAAGCAGCTTCTTTGGGGTTAAAGATAAAAGCCTAGATGCACAGACCTTAAGTACAAAGGATCTTTATGAATAATCATTACAGTCATATATAAATTTGCTTTTAGCTCCCAAATGTATTTGTCCCTTAAATAACCCATATGGGAGAGCTGCAATATTTCAAGTGAAAGTTAGAATTGTTTTTGCTGAAACAGAAATAAATGGAAGGCCAGAATTCTGTCTGTTCAGACTCATCTCCTATCTCCAAGGTGAACTTAAACTCTTTCTGGGACTCTTAGTGGGACAGTTTGAAAACTATAAATCTATGCTCATTTCTTTATTTTATAGTTGAAGAAACTGGAGCCCCAATAAGACTAAGTGACTTAGTCAAAGTCATGTGGGTAGAGACTGAGCCAGTACTAGAATCCTTTTCTTTCAAGCAAACAATCAGAGGCATATGTACAATCCTACCCCTCTGTAGCATTGTGCAAATTATTTATTCAATGGAATTACTTCATAATTTCTTGAAAGTCAGATGGAAACTTTGAACCTTCTTTCTATCACTGACTTCCCAATTCTTTTGAAAGCTATTTTATCATTATACATTGGTCTAATTGAAATTTGCAAGCATGGTACAATCCCAGAGTAAGAAAAGGAAAAGAAACCTGGCTATTAAAATAGGGCATATACAACAATGCAATCACATGCTGGGAGTAGATAGTACTAGCCACAGGATGGTGGACACAGTAGAAGATAAAAATCCCTTTCCCAAAAGGACTTACACTATTTATCAGGAGACAAAAACAATTCTATGTGAGAGAGGAAAAAACCTTTGTTGTTAAATTGAATTTTACTGACTTTCATTAAGGTAGGATTTTATTGAAGAGAACAAGAAAGGAAGGTTACAAGGGAAATGTTATACTTGAGATAAGTCTTGAAGATTGAATGACACCTCAACAAAAGAAAATCAAATACATCTTTTTGAACTTGAAGAATAGTATCTTAAAATGTGAGATGATAAATGTAGGAATAGTCTATAAACTAAATGTAGAGTGTTGCCTAGTGAATGACAATCAGTCTTGCAGTTTGAAGATAGAGATTACCAAGAAGGTGCTATGATTTTTCCACATTTTATGAATTTCTAATAATTTATGCACAAGTCCACAAATTCTCTTTTTATCAATTATAAACATTCTTAATCAGCCATTCAAATATATTGGATTACTGTAACTGGATAACTATCCCTATATCTCCCCTCCTCATCAACATGGATATTTTGAGGACTTCAAGAACTATTTTAACAACTTTATGACAGATTGAAAATTTATTTTTAGTTGGATTCTTCCAACTAAAAGTGGAATTTTTATGTTCAAGGTCACTTGTACTTGACAAAAAACACAATGTCCTGCTCTTAGAAAACTGGCTTTAAAAAGGTTCATTATAGAAGCCTTAAAAGATTTCTTGAAATTCAAATAGATTTTACAAAATAACATCTTAATGATTTCAAGGTAAAAAAAAAGAAAAAGTAGAAGAGTAATTTCATTCAAATACATGCTTTTGTAAATTAAAAGCAAAATTACTCAGGGGATAAATATATTTTATGTTTTGAAAGACTCAATGTATTTTTTTAATAAGTCAGGCAATTTTTGAACCCTGATTCAGCAAAATTTGTCCATTTTTATTTTTAATCTATTTATCATTGTATTTAAAAATATCTCCATTCTACCTTACTTGAACTTTACTTTAAGCACTTCATTGAGAAATGGAGCATGAAACATATAATTTCCTTTTTTTCTTTTAATTTTTTTGGTTTTCAAGATAACTTAATCAATGTAGACAGGCCAAATGGGTAATTTTAGGACAACTTATCTCATACCAAAACATATACTATTTTAATTGCTTACTCTGAATTATTTAGCTAGTACATATATATATTTTTCAAATCCAGCAACTCTGAACTTTTCCTGTTTCTCTCCAAAGATTTATTTAACAAAAATACATTATTCCCAGTGTTTCCATAATAGAATCCCATCTGAAAACATAAAATAAAAAATCGTACAGTCATCTGAACATATATTTTCCCCATATAGAATTCAGAATGCGTCTATCATTGGCTGAGCACCACAGAGGAGGCTTACAATGAATTTAAAAGTGCTATTTGTATTATGTTGTTCAATGATCAGAAAGTTTTTATTCCAACCAAAGATAAGTGCACCATTTTTTAAGAAAAAATAAACTCTACATAAAGGAAAGGGCTTTCTGTACTTATCATTTATTTGCATTTACATAGGCACTTACTAATTACCAGAATAGCCATTCTAAATTTTATTTTAGTAGACATTTACTAAGAAACTATAATACATGAACTTTTAATTATATCGCATAAATTATTTAATGTCTTTCACAATGTGACAAGGTTAAATTTACAAACTGATATTTCCATAGTTCTTTCCCTTCCTTACTGTTCAATATGTTTCTTTGCAACATAAAGTGCATTAATTATACAGTTTAATAATAGTTTTCTAGAATATGATGATAAAAATATATAAGGCCTTTCCACGAGAGCTAAGAAATAATGTGAATATTGCACCAGGTCAAATAATTAAAAGAATATAATAAATATAGAAATAAGGTTTCTTTATCAATAAGCTTATGGATAAATAAGAAATGATTCACAAGCGGTGACTGTGGCTCCAGGAGTAGGGCGTCTGCCCCATATACTGGAGGTGGCAGGTTCAAGCCCAGCCCTGGACAAAATTGCAAAAAAAAAAAAAATACGATTCATGAAAACATTTATACATATTTCAATTCATCACATACTTATTCTCACAATGTACCCTCTAGTGAAACACACAAAAAAGTTTTTACTAAGTTAGAAGTCAAACTAATGAAGATCACCTGGAGAAGTCCATTGTATACCAGGTACTTACAATTAGAGGCTTTTATTTCAGTAATAGTAAAGTTATCATTTTTAAACAATTATTTTATAACTTTGGATCTTATAATGTCCACGTGTATATACTGTGAAGAATGAGGCAGGTTTGGGTCATTTAGCTACCATCACAAATGACAGAGCACCTGCTACTCCTTCCTCTTATTCCCACGACAGTGCCCATCTTTGATGTTGCTAAAGATCACATTCCATAGAAGCTTCTGCAGTGGAAAAGGCCAGTGGAAAGCTGTAATCTGAAAGGTCACACCTGATGTATCTCAGAGAATGAAAATAGTTTAGTTGTTGCTGATTATCTACCCTCTTGTCAAATCTACATGCTCTTGGAGAAATACTTGAAAGCTACGTTTCACAAAATGAAATAAATGGCCTAATCTGCTTTGAGCACATCTTCAGTGTGGTCCCTGGCTGGAGCCGGAGGTGTACTCCCCCTAGAATATAGCACGTGGGTGTGTCTTGTAAATTAGTGGTATGTAAATAGAGAAGTCTAAAAATTCGCTTTGGTTAGAAGATGATTCAGGGAATGATTTGTTTCTGATTCACATAGTTGGGAAAGAAAAGTTTACCAGATTAAAAACTGAAAGAAATTAGGAAAAGAAATGTTTCACTAAAATCTCCATGAACCATTGGTGGCAGCAAACTCAAGAGACCTGAAAATGATAGTAATGGAAGTGTTACCAGTAACCTTCAGGTCGACCACACGGTGCCATTGGAACCCTGGCATGAACATTGGTAGGTAAGAGAGTAAGAAAGAGTTTAGAAGAAAAAAATGAAATAATCCTCAAAATGTCTTGACATTTCTATGTAAAACAGTAATACTAGTTATGTTTGGACAACAAACATAAATGTTTGCATTTAGAAAATCCAAATACCTGTTTAAAGGACAGACTCAAGACAAATATAAAATATTTATATGCCTAAATAGAGTATACTGTTCTTATTAGGGGGGTTGTGTTTTATTTTATTTTTGAGACAGTCTCACTCTGTTGCCCAGGCTACAGTGCCATGGCTTCAGCTTAGTTCACAACAACTTCATACTCCTGGCTCAATCATCCTGCCTCAATGTGCTGAGTAGCTGAGACTACAGGCACCCTCCACAATGCTGTGCTAATTTTTCTACTTTTAGTAGAAATGGGGTTTCACTCTTCCTCAGACTCCCCTGAGGCACCTCAGAGTGCTAGGATTACAGGTGTCAGCCACCAGACCTGACCCAGTGCATATTGTTACATCGCTAGAATAATTAAAAAAAAAAAAAAACCTTGAAGTTATTCAGGTCAGTTTCTTCATAATAGAGAAAAGGAAACTAAGTTGAGTACAGATGGGCTGAGTAACTTTTCCAAGACTCTTGTCCCTTAGATCTGCAGTTAGAATCTAAGTCTCTTCTATCTCTGAGCCTCTTTCATTATCCACCATAGTCTCTAATAGAATATTCAATTCTACAAGTAATTGTTCAACACTTCTGTGTGAAAAGTATAAAACTTTGTACTTAAGTTACATTTCTGCATTAAATATTGCCATTTTGTAAGAAACATAAATTTAAGGACCTCAAATTGTCCTGATGTGCAAAATAGCTTTATATGGTATTCTGTTTTCCCCAACTATGTGATCAGCTTCCTATGATATCGAATCTTTTCCATTAAGTAACAAAAGCATGGTGACAGTCTGAAGATGAAATGCATAACGGGAAGAAGAAAGAAACAAATATGCATTCGTACTTCAACAATAGGGAATACAGTAAATGCAAGAAATGGCCATGTAAAACACATTATAAGAAGGCATCAGATATGCATTAGAATGTGAACTTGCTTTCTCTCTAAAATGTGCCCTTTCATTTTTATCATGTACTTGCTAAATAAGAAATGTCCTTAATGCTGTGACATAAATTGTTCATTCTACCTTGGAAAACAGATGCTATTTAAATATTTATATTAACACTAGTCTCCAATTTGCACTGGCAAGTGGGTATTCAGTCCAGAGAAACACAACCCTACCAAAATGGCGTATAAAAACCATCTCATTGGTTTGCATTTTGGAGAGCAATGTGTCATCTTGATATTTGTTAAAATAAATATATTTTAAGGATATTGACTACTGAAGTTTCTGTAATATTTTAAGACAATAATTTTGAACATATTTCTTGAAGTAGCTTCTTTATACCTATTGATCTTTGTACTAATTCTCCCTTAACTCCTCTCACTCAGCTTTCTCCATTTGTTATCCTGAACCTCCCTTTTCATTTTTAGTTAATGGACGCTTTGTCATCATGGCTTTTAAGAAATTTAGCACTTGCTTTTTATTGACTAACTTAACCCTCAATCTCAACTCCCTTTGTACTCCATTGCCTTAACAATAAAAGCTAAGAAAGACATGTCACATAATTTTTTCAAGGAAGGCACAATCTAAAATTAACCTGGGCCTCTGTCCCCTTTATTTTAAACTAGAAATGTTTTAACTGGCGTAATCTTATTTTTATTTCTGGCCTTTTCTGATGTGGTCAATTAAATCCATGAGACACAGTCACTATCTTATTATCTAATGGCTATTTATTCATACCCTAAGTGTTCCCTTCAGAACTATCTTTTAAATTTCTATATAGATAGGCTGAGAAATTTCCAAATTTTGGTTTGTGATGCTTAATATTTCCTTCTTCAATTCATCTCATTCTCTTTTTGCATTTCACTGTAAGCAAGCAGGGTGGAACTGAGTTATTTCTTTAATACTTTGCTTACAAATTACCTCAGATAAATGTTCAGTTTCATCACTTATAAATTCTACCTTCCACAAAACACTAGAACACAGTTCAACCACGTCCTTTTTCTCCTTTATAACAAGGATCATCTTTTGTCCAGTTTTCAATAACATGTTCCTCATTTATATTTGAGATTTTATAGGAATTGTCATAAAAAGTCCATATTTCTAGCATTTACCTCAGAAATCTGACCTCTACCCAGTTCCATGCTTCGGCCCAATGTTTATGTATTTGCTACAGCAGCATCCCACTTCTGTTTTTTCTTTTGCAGTTTTCAGCTGGGATCAGGTTTGAACCTGCCACTTCCAATATATAGGGCCAGGGATGTACTCCTTTGAGCCACAGGAGCCACCCTTCGAGTATCCCACTTCTTAGTAACAAAATCTATCTCAATTGGGCTGCCATAACAAAGAATCATTGACTGAATGTCTTAATTTTTTTTTTTTTTTTTTTACAATTCCAGGGATGGAAAATCCAACTTTGATTTGTGGTAGAGTTTAGTTTCTTATGAGGGCTCTTTTTCTAGCTTGCAGATTGCTGTCTTCTCATTGTGTCCTCACAAGAGTAAAGAAAGATCTCTGGAGTCTCTCTTCTGAAAAGGAAACCCGTTCCATTGAATCAGGGTGCCATGCTTATGACCTCAATTGGCCTTAATCAGCTCTGTAAGGGCCCTATCTTCATTCTCTCTTCAATAAAGTCATATTGGAGGTTGAGGTTTAAACATATGAATTTTGAGGAGACAAAATTAAGGCAATAATGGTAAGTAGGAGAATGATATCTCACTCAATAGGAAATATCAATATAAAATGTATAGGTATATGATTCAAAATTTTAATTAGTAAATGAAAATTTGACTACCGAGTCTCAACAGTAAATTTAAGTAGGCAAAACAAAGGATCAACAAACTAGAAGATAGACAATTTAAGATTATCCTTATGAGGAGAAAAAAGTATAATAAAAAGTTAACAAAGTCTCATTGACCTATTATCAGGATATCAAAAAATGTATCAACATACACAGTGGGAAACCATTATGAAGAAGAGATGAAAAAGAATAAAGCAGAATAAACATTTGAGAAGATGAGTGAGAACATCCTGAATTTGATTTAAAATATAATTCAAAAAATACATTGAACCTGAAGTAGAATAAAGGAATTTCATACCTAGATACATCAGAAACAAAGTGTAGCAAGCCCAAGACAAAGAGAGACACTGAAAGCAAAAAGGAATGAGCCAGTCCTCCTGTACAATGGAGGCTCAATAAGATTAATAGCAGAGGAGCAGAGCAAGATGGTGAACTAGACACAGCTTCTTTGTAGCTGTGCATGGTGAGATTGGGGAGAAAATATTCTAGGAACCTTGGGCTTGCAGACTCTGCCCAGAAACGTCCCTTTGAGGGCAAAAGGAGGCAGTGGAAGACTTAAGGACCCCAAGAGGAGGATGGAAACAGTGGAAATGCAGCAAATACTTACATGTGGGCAGGGGCTGGCCAGTACAACTGTGGTGGCAGTGGCAGTGGTGTGCAGCAGTGACAGTTGGCAGACAGAGAAGGCTTGCCCTGTAGGGTTCTTTTTTTTGAACCTGGGAACTTGGTTGAGTTACCTTAGGAGAGTTTGGGCAAGTGAGAAAATGATTTTGAACAGTGCCGAGGGGCCGGAACTGAGCTACTGGGCAAAGAGGAGCTTTCATTGTTCAGTGGCAAGCCGGGTGCAGCCATCGTGGAAAAGCTGTCTTCTAGGCTCAGCCTTCAGGATCCTAGTACAAGGCCAGTTTTGGCACACCTGATAAGCAGCGCAGTCACTTCTGGGGAGATTTGAGTAACACACACTTTCCTGGTAAAGCCACTGCATAGCCAAGGGTCACAGTTTGGAAAGCTTGAAGCCTTTCTATTAAGCAGGCCAAGGACAGCTTCCAGCTCCCAACACTGCAGGGATTGAAGGCAAAGAAGTCAGAAAGATGAGACCAGGTCTCCTCAGCATGACAGAGGTTCCCAGTCACCAACTTATAGAGCTAAATCAGCATTCTGGTTAACATTTCATAGGCCAGAAGATTACCTCTTGTTGAGGCAATATACAGCAAGAGCTATCTAAGTATATATATATTTGTTTCTTCTTTGTAAAACATTTTTCTCAACTTTTTTCCTGTATTTTTCTTTTTGTTTTCTTTATTTCCTTTTTCTCATGTAATTATAATTTTTCATTGTTTCCTTCCTTAATAATAAGGGTTTCATTTTTGCTAGTATTTTTGACCCTGTCATTTTTCCTTTCTCCCTATTTTATCTCTTAAGATTTTTGGATTGTTTGCTTTGTTTTGATTTATAGTATTTTTTTTTCTTCTCTATTTGGTAGAGGTGGGATCTTATGTCTACTCAGGCTGGTAAAGAGCTCCAGACCTTAAGAGACCTACCCCTAAAGGTTGGGAGTTTTGGGTGTGGGTCAGAGTGCCCTACTGTAAACCACATTTACTCCTGTCTCTCTCTTTTTTTCTTCTCTTCTTTTTGTCAGTCTTCCCTTTTACTCCCTTCTTTCCTTTCCTTTCTCTATCTCTCTCTCTTTATCTTTTATCCCTTCTTGCTCTTCACTCTTCTCTTCCTTTTATTCCTTTAGCAAAAGGATACTTCAAAACCTTAGGTTAGAGGCATGATAATGTAGAGCAGGAGGAAGTAAAAGGAACAAGTAGGGTGGGGGAACAGATAAAAAGAAAACTCTCATGAGGAAGAAACAGCAGAAAAATCCTGGCAACATGAAAAACAAAAATAACACACCCCCAAAGCAAGCATGAGGTAGCTACTGCAGAGGATTCCACCTATAAAGAAATCTAAAAGTAGCAGAAAGGGAATTATAAATATGTATCATAAAAACAATTAATAAAATTGCTGAGAAAGTGGAAAGTAACCAAAAGGAAATCCCAAAACAGAATATAATAAGAGATTAATGATATGAAGAATATAGAGAGGATATAGCAGAGCTTAAGGAATTGAAGCAGTCAGTTGGGGAACTTAAAGATGCACTAGAAATTATCAATAACAGATTAGACCATGCAGAAGAAAGAATCTCAGAAGTAGAGGATAAAGCTCTTCAGCTAACACAGGTAGTTAATCAGAGAAAAAAAGAGAGAGAAAGCAGAATGTTCTAAGTGAATTATGGGACTTCACATAGCATTCAAACATATAAATTATAGGTATCCCATTAGGGGAAAAGAACATTCCAGGTAAATGGAAGCCTTACTAGAGGTTATCATAAATAAAAATTTCCCAAGAATTACCAAAGATTTTGACACACTCATATCAAAGGAATATTGAACCTCAGGTCGTCTCAACTCAAACAGAGCTTCTTCAAGACAAGTTGTCATGAACCTGTCCAAAGTCAAAATGAAAGAAAAGATTCTGCAAGCAGCCAGGAGTAACTGCCAATTTACCTACAAGTGCAAATCCATCAGGGTTGGACTTCTCAAATGAAACTTTTCAAGTCAGAAGAGAAGTTGTAGCTACCTTTAACCTACTTAAACAAAACAATTTTTAGCCAGAATTCTATATTCTGTAAAGTTAAGCTTTAAAATTGATGGAAAAATCAAATTATTTACTAATATGCAAACATTGGGGAAGTTTGCCATAATAAGACCAACTATTGGTAATACTTAGAACTATTCTACACACTAGGCATCAAAATGGACCACCAGCAAACTAAATACTTAGAAACTAAAAAACAAAACTGAGGTTTCACAATGACACAAAAGATAAAACTAAGGAATGAACTTTCGCAAAATGAGATAAATATACTCCACCACGCTTATCAATTCTCTCAATAAATATTAATGGCTTGAATTCCCCACTGAAGAAGCATAGGCTGGCTGATTGGATAAAAAAAGCACAAGCCATCCATTTACTGCCTGCAGGAAACACATTTACCCTCAAAGGACAAAGTAAAAAATCACAGGTAAGGGATGGAGATCAATTTTTTTTGGACAAATGGAAATCAGAAGAATGGAGAGGTTGCAATCTTATTTTTGCAAGTGCATTTAAAGCAACTAAAGTCAAAAAAGACAAAGATGAACACTTCATATTAATGAAGGGAATAATACAAGAAGACATTTCAATTATAAATATTCATGGTCCCAGTTTAAATGCTCCCAAATTTTTGAAACAGACCTTATTTAGTCTGAGCGATATAATATACCATAACATCATAATAGCAGAGGACTTTAACACTTCTCTTATGGAGCTGGGCAGGTCTTCTAAAAAGAAACTAAAAAAGATACAAGGGACTTAAACCTGACCCTAAAACAAATGTGCTTAGTAGACATATACAAAACACTCCATCCCAATGATAAGGAATACACATTCTTCTCATCAGCCATGAAACATCCTCCAAAATAAATATTATCCTAGGGCACAAATCAAACCTCAAAAAAACAAAAGAATTAAAATTATACCTTGTAGCTTCTCAGACAACAAAGCGAAAAAGGTGGGACTCAGCTCCAACAAAAATTTTCATCCCTACACAAAGGCCTGGAAACTAAACAACCTTACACTGAAAGACAGTTGGATCAAGGATGAGATAGAAAAGGAAATCATTAACTTCCTTGAGCATTACATCAATGAAGACACAAATTACAAAATCTGCGGGGCACTGAAAAAGCAGTCGTAAGATGGAAATTTATCACATTAGATGCCTACATCTGAAAAACAGAAAGAGAGAACATCAACAATCTAATGAATCATCTTCAAAAAGTGGAAAAGGAAGAATAATCCAATCCCAAATCTAGCAGAAGAAAAGAAATGAACAAAATTAAATCTGAAAGCAATGAAATGGAAAATAAAAGAATAATTCACAAAATTAATGAAACAAATAGTTGATTCTTTGAAAAGATAAATAAAATCAATGAACCATTGGCCAGATTAACCAGAAATAGAAAGTAAAATCTTTAATAACCTCAATGAGAAACAAAGACAGGGAAATAACAACTAATACCACAGAGATACAAAAGATTATTTCTGACTACTAACAAAAATTCTATGCCCAGAAATTTTACAGTTGGGAGGGAATGGACCAAAACCTTAAATCAAAGCTTCATCCTAGACTTAGAAAGAAACAGATCTCTTGAACCATTTAAAATCAACCCCTGTGATTGCAGAAACAACAAAAAAGCTTCCAACAAATAAAAGCCCCAGACAAGATGGAGCTTGAATTCTTCACATCAGAATTCTATCACACCTTCAAAGGTGACCTTATATCTATACTGCAGAACCAATTCCAAAACATTGAGGTGAAAGTAACCTTCCCCAACATGTGCTGTGAAGTAAACATCACCTCGATTCTAAAACCACGAAAGGATTCACTTAAAAAGGAGAACTACAGACCACTTTCTCCAATGGATATCCCTGCAAAAATACTCAATAAAATCTTAGCTAATAGACTACAGCTAGACATTAAAAAAAATTATACATTAAGATCCAGAAGGTTTCATCCCAGAGATGTAAGGTTGGTTTAACATGTGCGAAACTATACATGTAATACACAATACCAATAGAAGCAAAAAAAAAAAAGAAAAAAAAAAGACCATATAATCCTCTCAATAGATACAGAAAAAGCATTTGACAGAATTCAGCATTATCTTCTAACATGAAGAAGTAAAAAAATAGGTATAGGTGGCACATTTCTTAAGCTGACTGAAGCCATCTATGACAAACCCAGAGCTAACATCATACCAAATGGAATAAAACTGAAAGCTTTTCCACTAAGAACTAGAATCAGACAAGGTTGCCCACTGTCACCACTATTATTCAACATTGTGCTAGAAGGTTTAGCTAACACAATCAGCAAGAGAAGGATATTAAAAGCATCCAAATGGAGGCAGAGGAGATCAAACTCTTCCTCTTTGCTGATGATATTCAGGAAACTCAACCACAAAACTCCTGGTTGTAATCAGGAAAAAACAGTAATATCTCAGGGTATAAAATCAATGTGCACAACTTAGTAGCCTTTGTATATGACAATAATAGCCAATTTGAGAAGCATATCAAGGACACAATTCTCTTCACAGTAGCTTCAAAGAAATGAAATACTTAGGAATATAAATAACAAAAGAGGGGAAAAATCTTTTCAAAGAGAATTATGAAACCCTAAGAAAAGAAATTGCAGAAGATACTAACAAGTGGAAGAACTGACCATGCTCTTAGCTAGGAAGAATCAACATTATCAAAGTGTCTTTTCTATCCAAACCAATCTACAAAGTCAATGCAAACCCCATTAAAATGCCAACATCACATTTTGAAGAACTGGAAAAACATAGTACTTCATTTTGTATGGAACCACAAAAAACTTTGCATAGCTAAAGCTATTCTTATTAATAAAAACAGAGCCAGAAACATCACCCTACCAGACTTCAGGCTGTATTACAAGTCCACAGTAAGGAATAAGCATGGTATTGGCACAAGAATAGAGACATAGATATGTGGAACAGAATAGAAAACCAAGAGCTGAAACCAGCCTCTACTTACCATATAATCTTTGATAAACTAAACAAAAGATTACAGTGGGGAAAAGAATCTGTATTCAACAAATGGTGCCGGGAGAACTGGATAACCACATGTAAAAGACTGAAACTTGACACACAGCTCTCATCACTTACAAAAATTGACTCAAGATGGATAAAAGGCTTAAATCTAAGATATGAAATGATCAAAATCTTAGAAGAAAGTATGGGGAAACTATTGACGATGTTGGACTGGGGAAAGATTTTATGATAGACTTCAGCGGCCATCCCAACAACAACAATAATTAACAAATGGGTTAACAAAAACTTTAAATCTTCTGCACAGCTAAGGACACAAAAAGTAAAGCAAAATAATAATCTTCAGCATGGGAAAAGATATTTACAGGGCATAAATCTGACAAATAGTTGATAATTATAATATACAGAGAACTCAAATTAACAAAAAAAAAAAAAAAAGAGAGAGAGAGAAAACAATCCCAGGTACCACTGGGCAAGAGATATAAACAGAAACTTCTCTGATGAAGATAGAAGAATGGCTAACAAACATTTGGAAAAATGATCATCATCCCTGATTTTCAGAGAAATGCAAATCAAAACAACCCTGAGATATCACCTACATTCAATAAGAATAGCCCACATTACAAATTTCCAAAGCTACAGATGCTGGCATGAATGTGGAGAACACTTTTACATTGCTGGTGGGACTACAAGCTAATACAACCTTTATGTAAGGAAGTATGGAGAATCCTTAAAGAACTCAGATTAGACCTCCCATTTGATCTTGCAAAACCATTATTAGTCATCTACCTTGAAGAAAAAAACAATCCTTTTATCATAAGGACATTTGCACTAGACTGTTTATCACTGCTCAATTTATAATTACCTAAATGTCTACCAACCTAAGAATGGATTAATAAGCCATTAAAAAAGATGGAGACTTTACATCTTTTGTATTAACCTGGATTGAGGCACAGCTCATATTTCACTTAATGGTGAAAAGAAAGCTTTTTCCTTAAAATTAGAAAAGGAAAAAGACATTCCCTAATACCATCCTTTTTAACATTGGAATGGGGGTTTTACTCAGGGAAATTTGAAGAAAGAAAGAAAGAAGGAAGGAAGGAAGGAAGGAAGGCAGGCAGGCAGGCAGGCTTCCAGAGGATAAAGAAATAGTTAAAATTATCTCACTTCATAGATATGATCTTTTATATAGAATATTGTAAGGAATCCACAGACTATCAGAGCTAATAAACCAATTCAGAAAGTTTGCTGCTTGTATTTTATATTTGATGTACAATTTTATTTCTATACACTAGCAATGAATAATTTAAAATTTAAAAAATTCCATTCATAGTTTCAATAAATAGAGTAAAATACTTAGAAAACTAACAAAAGATATGCAAGACTTGTCCACTAAAAGTTACAAAGTTTAGTTGAAAGAAATTAAAGAAGGTAAATAAGTAGAAAAAAATCTTGTGTTTATTAATTAGAAGACTTAATAAGGTTAAGATAGCACTATTCTCCAAATTGACCTACAGATTTAAAATATTCCCTATCATAATTCTAGATGCCTTTTTTCTTAATGGATAAGCTGATCTGAAAATTTACATGGATATGTAGTGGACCCAGAATAATCAAAACGATCTTGAGAAACAGCAAAGTTATAGGAAACACCACCCATGTATTACCAGTTGATCTTTAACAAAAGTATCAATGTCGGCGGCGCCTGTGGCTCAACAGACTAAGGCGCCAGGCACATACACCTGAGCTGGCGGGTTCGAGTCCAGCCCAGGCCGGCCAAACAACAATGATGGCTGCAACCAAAAAATGGCCGGGCATTGTGGTGGGCACCTGTAGTCCCAGCTACTTGGGAGGCAGAGGCAGGAGACTTACTTGAGCCCAGGAATTGGAGGTGGCTGTGAGCTGTGATGCCACGCACTCTATCCAGGGTGATAGCTTGAGGCTCTGTCTCAAAAAAAAAAAAAAGTGTCAACGTCATTCAATGAAAATAAAGCATTTTTTCATCAAGTATTTCTGAGATAAGCACATGCAAATCAATGAATTCACAGACTGGCTTACCATATATAGAGAAAGTTAATTTAAAATATGTCAAAAACCTCAATTTAAGAACTAAAATTATAAACTCTTTAAAGAAAACAAAAGCACAAATCTTTATGATTTTGGATAAAGTAATGGTTTCTCAGACTTGACAACTAAAGTTTAAGCAATAAAAGAAAAAAATAGATAGATTGGACTTCATTAAAATGTAAATCTTTTGTTTCACACTGAATTGTACACTCTACACTTCAAAATAAAGAACTTCAAAAGACAACTCATAGAACAAGGCAATATTTACAAATCATATATCTGACAACGGTATATGTATATAAAGAATCCCTGAAACCAAAATAAGTCATTGCATTTAAAAAGTGGAAAAGGCATAGGAATAGACATTCCTCAAAAGAAAATACGCATATGTGTCAGTGCCTGTAGCTCAGCATTTAGGGCACCAGCCACATACACCAGGACTGGCGGGTTCGATCCCAGCCCAGGCTTGCCAAAGAAGAATGACAACTACAACAAAAAAATAGCCGAGTATTGTAGGGGGCACCTATGGTCCCAGCTAGTTGGAAGGCTAAGGCAACAGAATCGCTTAAGCCCAAGAGTTGGAGGTTGCTGTGAGCTGTGACGCTGTGGCACTCTACTGAGTGTGACATAATGAGACACTGTATTAAAAAAAAAAAAAGAAAGATAGAAAATATGCATATGGAAAATAATAAATGAAATGATGCTCTATATTATTAATCATTATGGAAGTAAAACTTGAAACCACAATGAAATAACACTTCACACCTAGGAGAAGGATTATAATCACAAAGAGGTTTAGGTAAACTGGAACTTTCATACATTGCTATAAGGGCAGGAGTGCTAAAATGGTGCACCTGCTTGAAAATCAATTTTCCAGCTCTTCAAATTGTTATTAAAGATTGAGTTAGCATGTACCCTAGCGATTCCAATACATATATGCCTCCCAAAATTAAAAACAAATGTATGTTGCGTTTTATTCCATTTAAGTACCTCAGTGCTGATCAGTTAGTTCCAATTTAATTGTGAGTACCTGTGATGTTAGTTTTTCCATTCGTGTGATACTCCAATTAAGAGAAAGCAATCCATGTAACCAGAATATTTATACCCCCAAAATATCCTGAAATAAATATAAATAAATAAATGACAAAAACTCAAATGTCTGCACAAATTCTTACATGTGTAGATTCATACCAGAAATACACAAGAAAGTGAAAAACTTGAAACAATCCAAATGACCATCAATTGATGAATATGTAAACAAACTCGGAATATCTATGCAATGGAATATTATTCTTTCGTAACAAGGAATTAAGTAATACTACATGCAACACAGGAATGAATGTTTTAAGTATGAGTAGTCAGATTTCATTTATATAAAAAGTATAGAATATGGCAATCCACAAATACTTAAAGTAAAGGAAGCAATGTTATAGGTTAGAGAGGGTGGAGATGGGTGAGTGACTATTAATGTGTATAGTATTTTGGGGGGTGAGAACAAGTTCTGAATTTAGTTGGCAGTGGCGGTTGGATGATGTTGAGAATATGTGTACACACAAAAAAACACACTGAATTTGTACACTCTACACTTCCAAATTTATGGTGTGTAATTGTATTTAAATTAAATAAAAAATATTTCTCAGAGAAATTTAAAGAAATCCAAATGAGAGAGATGAACGTATTCACTCTGTAGAATATTGAACATTGTTAATATGTCAGTTCTCCCCAATTGTGCTATAGATTCAGTGCAATCTATTCCAAATCCTAGTAGGCATTTTAATAAAAATTGATCAGCTTATTCTAAAATTTATATAGAAATGTATAGCACTTGACTAATAAATATAATTTTGAAAATAAGAATAAAGTTGAAAGATGTATGAGATCTGATGTTTAAGATAATGCTCTAACAATGTAGTAATGAAGAGAGTCTTGAAATTGAGTCATGTATACATAAGCAATTGATTTTTTCAAAAAAAGTATGAAGTCATCATTTTAGAAGCCCAGAACATAGGGATTCTTGATGGAAATATCAAAGAAAATGTTTTCTTAGAAAAAAAATTATAAACCATAAATGAAAAAAATTATGAAAATTAAAACATCATCTATTTAAAAGATAATGTTAAGTAAATGAACAAGCAAGTCACAGAAGGGTAGAAAATATATGCAAAATATATCTGGTAAAATACTTATTTCTGGATGGAGAATTTTTCAAATTTAAGAAACAAACAAAAATTAGACATTTCAGAAATCAAGATATTCAAATAGCAAAAAAATCATATAAGAGACTCACTTGTCATTCAAGAAATGAAAATTTCACATTGAAGTATCAAATTCACCTTCCCTGGAATTTATAAATCCCTAGACTGAAGAATGTAGAGCTCTCATACATTGTTAGTGAAATACACAATGAAACAGAAGATTTGGAAAACAATTTCATTGTTTATTCTTTTTATGTTCCCGATCCACCTCATTCCTGGGTACTTCTTCAAGCTTCATGAAAATGCATGTTAACACAAAGACTTTTAGTCAAATGTACACAGCCACTTGACTCTCAAAAGCCCTAATTTGGATAAAACCCAAATGATCATAAAACTGTGAATAGTAAACTGATGGTTTATCCATCCATTGAATTACTATTAAGCAGTAAAAAGGACTTAACTACTTATATAGAAATACATCTATTCATATATCACTCAAGCCTTAGGTTAAGTAGAAGCAGCCAGACAAAAATACTGTCTACCTGTTTATATGAAATTGTAAAAAAGTCAAGTCTACAGATAGAAAACAGCTTTGTGGTTGTAAAAAACTGAGGATATCCTTGAAAATAAGCATGAAGAACTTGGTATTGATCAATATGTTGGATGTGTAATTTTTTAAATTCTACTAGGCAAGAGGAAAGTGGGGCAAATGGACAATTACAGCATATATTTTATGTAACCTGGCATCATTGACCATATCACACTAACCACATTTCAAATGCTCAATTACCACACACATCTGATTGCTGCTGTATTCGGCACCACGGTTCTATATTATAGTTTTGGTGTTTTGACCCCATACTCACATTGTGATAGATTTGATCGTACTTATTGAATTTTATACTTAAACTTATGCATTTAAAGGTATGTAAATTATCTGTAAAAAAAAAAAGCTAGCAAAGCCAAACATAATAAAACAGCACATACAAGTAATGAGAGGAATGAAGTACTCCTCTATATAATTTCAGAATGCACACAATATATTCATATATATGTATATGTGTGCGTATATGTAACACATCTATCCACTTCACTTTTGCCAAAATTAAAGCACCAATTTCAGAAAATATACATCTTATGTACAGAAAGTCAATTTTTCCACAGGTGGAACACATTGTACACAATGCATTTTATTCTGCTTTCTGGACTTTTTCTATACACAACACATAGTGTCTAAAATGCTTGATTGACTCTTTAGTGCTGAGAAATGCTAGACATTAACAAGATCCTAAGGTACTCGAGAGAGAAGATAGAGTGTAGTATTGTTCTCTTAAGGTGTATCCCATTCATCAATACTGATGGCAGCAAAGGAATAACTCCAAGGGAAAAGAAGTAAATCCCGTTATTATGGATTCATTCTTCAATACAATCTTTTCATCTAGCTGTTTAATTTGAAATTCAAGGCAGAAATAAAAAATAGCATCTTGTCATGTAGCTTCAGATAAATAGATGTGAGTCTGGGCTTCAGTGCACTGAGACCTTTTTCTCTTTAATTTCAGTGATCTTCTGGGTTAATTATGTTCCCCCTTTACAGAGTTTATTGATTAAAAAAATTAATAATGATAAACTCAGGCATTCCCCAAAGTGTGCATTGCTTCAGCAGCAGCAGCCAGGCATTAAATACTAACCTTCTACCTGTATAATACTTAGTAACAGAGTCAGAAAACTATGTAGGAAACACTGGCATTCCCGCAGTCTCCTCTGTACTTGGAGAAATTAGATCACAGATATCTCCTTCTGAGTTTGCAACACTCTAAGGCACAATCCCAAAAGGACACTTCAAACAACTACTTATCACAAATAGGGGAAGATGAAAAATGCTCAGCTCCCATACATTCTCACAAGAAATTCTACATCCATTCATTATCTTATGGTCCTAAGTATGTACATTTTTGAAAATACTTTCTTAAAGTCTACGAAGTGAGTATTTTTAAAAGAAAGCTCCTTATTGAAGCTCAAGGAGGCAGTGTTAAGATTTTCTACACCAATGCTTTTTTAGCCACTTAAGATTTTGTTTGTATATTCAATTGCATATATAGTAAACGTATATATGTGGTATATGTATGTGTATGTACATATGTATGTGGTATATGCAAGAGACAGTATATTCTTTCTAGTGCATTATTTAATTCTTTATGTAATGCTGACAACAAAATTAAACTAGTGAGTATGATGCCAATCGCCTCTGGTAATGCAGTAGAAAAAAATATGTATGTTAATATATATATATTTATATATATATTTTGAGGTTCAGCATCAGTCTTTAAAGCTATCACGCTGCATATTGACAAGTCACACACTTTGGTCTCATGTTGGCAACTTACAATGAGGCTAAAGGTCTGAGCACCAGACTAGCCACCAAGGAACAGACATTTGTTCCAACCCCTCCTCCCCCTAAACTATCTTTATAGTTACATTTACCTAATCTCACATTTAATTCTTTAATTCTTTAATCTTTGTATATGGTGAGAAATAGGAACTCTACCTTCATTTTTCTGCATGCAGCTATTTGATTTTCCAAGCACCATTTACTGAAAAAGCTTCCCTTTTCCCCATGCACATTTCTGTTGACTCAGTTGAACAGTTGGTTGTAGGGATATGGCTTGATTTCTGGCATCTGTGTTCTGTTTCATGAGTTTACGTGTCTGTTTTTATGTGAGTACCACGCTGTTTTGGTCACTAAAACTTTGCAGTATGACTTAAAATCAGGTATGTGATGCCTCTGGCTTTGCTCTTTTTGCTCAAGATTGCTTTGGATATTCAGGCTCCTTTTTTCTAAATCTGTGACAAATGAGGTTGGTAATTTGATATTCCACCTTCAAATATGTCTTTAGTCATTAATTTCTTTTTCATGGCTTAAAAAAATAGGAATTTATTGTCTCGTGGTTCTGGAGGCTTGAAGCCTGAAATCATGGCATTGGCAGGGCTATCCTCCCTCTGAAACCGAAGGGTATATTCTTTCCTGGCCTTCTCCTGCTTCCTGGTTTCTTATTGGCAAATGTCAGCATTCCCTGGCTTGCAGGTGCATCACTTCCACCTCTGCCTTTGTTGCCAAACAACCCTCTCTCTTTCTGTCTTCTGTGTCTCCACATGATCACTTTTCACAAGGATACCAGTTATATTGCTTTGGGGCCCATCCTACCGTGGTGTGACCTGCAGTTTGTTACATCCACAGAGGTCCTGTTTCTAAATAAAGTCACAGGAGGAGGTACTGGAAGCTGAGACTTCAACAGATCTTTTCTAATGAGGAGGGAAACACAATTCAACCCATACCACAGAATTGCTATTTCCAGTTTTACCTACAACAGCTATAATAAATTAAAAATAATTTGCACATGCCTTCTTAGTCATAGGTTCTGATGGTTAGAATTTTGGATTGAGCTTTCTTGACAAGTAAATATGTCCAAAGATGATTATTCTGGGGGTGAGAACACTTTTCCACTTACTCATTACATTAGAGACTGTTTGAGAGACAGAGACAAGAATGGAGAAACAAACACATCTACTCAACCCCAAATTGGAATAAATTGATCTACACTTAACTGCACATCACATGTGGAAATAAATCTCAGTGAAAGTCAAGCTGGGAGGAGGGAAGAGGAGGGGGTAGGTAAATTCACATTTTGGGATGTAATGTGCACTATCTGGGTGAAGGGCACACCTAAAATTTTGATTCAATCAGTACAAAAACAAGATATGTAACACAGACATGGTGATTTATGCCTGTAATTCTAACACTATGGGAGGCCCAAGCAAGTGGATTGCCTGAGCTCAGGAGTTTGAGACCAATCTGAGTAAGAGTGAGACCCTATTTCTACTAAAAAGAGAAAAACTAGCTGGGCATTGTAGCAGGTGACGCAGTCTAAGATACTTGAGAGGCTGAGGCAAGAGGATCACTTGAGCCCAAGAGTTTGAGGTTACAAGGCACACTACCCATGGTGATAGAGCGAGACTCTGTCTCCAAAAACAAATCAAAACAAAACAAAAACAAAGTATATAAACAAAACATGTGTGTGTGCTCCTTCATATTCTGAAATTTCAAAAATAAATTAAAAATGGATTACAAACTAAGAGAATGAATTTCCACAAATTTCAAAGAATAGTATAACAATGTATTATAATCTATGACCTCAATAAAATTAAATTGAGAAATAAAGGTTAAATATGAATCATACTATATGCAAAAATAGGTATATAAATTAAATATATTTGAAATTAAATGCAAACTGATTTCATAGCAAGAAAATGTAGAATGAGTAAATGAATCTTTGGGGGCAAATTATCTGAAAAGAAAATTTATGGGCAAGATTTTTTAAAAGTGAGGTCTATTTTCATATATGTTATTTGCCAGAGTCCTATAGTGCTAAGTATTGCAGAGATCACTGGAGAAAGAGGACTTTTATGTATAGACAATGGGCACATAAATAAGCATCTCCACTTTGAAGAACAAATGCATGAATAGCTGGTAAAGAGAAACCTGTGGACCTCCACAATCTGGATACATAGCCCACAGAATCTCTTTCTCAAGTGCCCCAAAATATATCCTATCCAAAACAATGTTCATTCTAGTATTATTTTTTAAAATAATCAAAATATTCACTCAAAAGTTAACTAAGGAATTCATAAATATTATGAAATATTTATGAAGTACAATTCTAATCAGCACTTTAATGAAGTACAGCTGCATGAATCAAATGTACAAAATCACTGAACAACGAAGAGTAAAAATAGGTTGCACAATGATAGCTATTACAGTAGAAAACATTTATAAAAATTTTTAAAACTTGCAAGAAATATTGTTTGTAAATTTATATTCAAGGATTAAAGCACAACAAATTAACAATAACAGTTTTATCTTTCAGTAATAGGCTGAGGAATGGGTTTAGGGAATTTTTCCCAAGGACGTTAACTGAATTTGTAAGGTTTTGTTTCTTAAAAATAACAAAAAGTAACAACATGGGATTTAAATATAGTAACACTTTAACATTTAAAGATTGGGGTTAGATGGTGCTTTGTCATTTTAGCTTCTTGAATTTTCTGTAACTCTGAAATAATCCATTAATAAGAAATGACCATTCAGATCTTTTGTCCACTTTTAAATGGGATTGTTTGATTTTTTTTTCTTGCTAATTTGCTTGAGTATTTTGTAGATTCTGGTTAGCAGCCCTTTATCAGATGTATGACATGCAAATATTTTCTCTCATTCTATGGTCTGTCTATTTACTCTATTGATTACATCTTTGCTGTGCAGAAATGTTTTAATTTAATCAATATTTGTTGCTGCTGTGATTGCCATTGGGTCTTCTTCATAAATTCTTTCCCTAGGCTGATATCTAGAAGACATTTTCCCAGCATTTTCTTCTAGAACTCTTATAGTATCATGCCTTACATTGAAGTAATTTATTCACCTTCACTTAATTTTTAGTGAGTGGTGAAAGATACAGATCCTGTTTCATTCTTCTGTATGTAGCTATATGTTTTCCCAGAACCATTTATTGAATAGAAATTCTTTTTCTTCAGTGTATATTTTTGTCAGCTTTGTCACTGATTGGTTCACCATATATGGATAGTTTTATATCTGAATTTTTTACTTCATACCATTGGTCTATGTCCATTTTTGTGCCAATACCATGGTGTTTTGGTTACTAGAGTCTCGTAATATATTCCAAAATCTGGTAATATTATGCCTCCAGATATTTCCTTTTATGTGAGATGTATTAGCTATTTGGGCCCTTTTCTGGTCCCATATGAAGCATAGAACTGTTTTTTCTAGATCTTCAAAAAATGGCATGAGTATTTTAGTGGGAATCTCACTGAATCTGTAAATCACGTGGGGTACAGCCATTTTAACAATGTTGATTCTGCTGATCAATAAGCACAATGTTTTCCCATTATTATTACTATTTTGTATTCTTCTGCAATATCTTTCCTCAGTGTTTGAATGTTTTCCCTATAAAATTATTTCATTTCCTTGGCTAAATATATTCCAATCAAGCTGAGAATGAAATAAACGATGTAATACCATTCTTAGTAACAACAAAGAAAATAAAATATCTAGCTTTTAAGAACC
Source organism: Arctocebus calabarensis (assembly GCA_963573935.1). Taxonomy (NCBI): domain Eukaryota; kingdom Metazoa; phylum Chordata; class Mammalia; order Primates; family Lorisidae; genus Arctocebus; species Arctocebus calabarensis. The sequence goes on along the minus strand of CAUYON010203902.1, from coordinate 7,513 downwards.
CACCAGCTCAGGTGTACATGGCTGGTGCCTTAGCCCATCAAGCCACAGGCGCCGAGCCAAATTTCAATGTGTTCTTAATCTGAATACATAATCTAATTGATTATATGAAAAATTATACAAATCTATGTTAGAGCTACTGCTGTCTCTCTTTACTTCTATCATGTATCTACCTATATGGATGTGAGAAAGTATTTTAATTTAAATTTTCTAATTTTCTAAGTATTCCAAATTTTGTTATAATCATTAGCTTCTGATAGCTATCAAGTGAAATCTCCTATGGGTATATATTTTTTTGGCTTATACTTATAGTTTTGACATTTTAATTTGTATTTGTAAAGCTATGTTTTAGAAACAAACCATTGGTCTTTCTTATTTTAATTTGGCCACTATCGCTTATTATTACTGCTATTGAATTTTAGGCTTGGTTAATAATTGCTTCATATTTTTTTTTTGGTTAACCTCTTTTTAGACTTTGGATACTACTTACCTTAGGATTATTTTATTAAGCAGCAATAGTCTCATGATTTTTATCAAAAAAAATATTAAAGACTGACTTTGAATGGATCAGTTTCATTTGTTTACTTTTATTGTGATTATTGATGTACGTTTATTCTTTTACACAGTTATATGGTTTGTTTTTCCTTGGCCAGTGTATTAATTTCAAAATTAATTTCTGCCTTTACCTGCAGTGCCCCTCATGATGCTAGCCTTCCCTGCAATAAAATTATACTTTCTAGGTTTGCCAGCGTTATTTTCTTCACATGATTTGATTTTCCCAATAAAATTTGAGTGAAAGTAATTCTTGTCACCTTTGAGCAGAAGCATTATGGGCCAGTGTATGATTTGCTATGATCTCCTTCTTTTTTGTCAGTAGACTAGAGATAGATATAAGTACTGGATAGTCCCAGACAGAAATCCCTCTATTGTCTTGAATCATAGAATGAAGATTATATGGGGTCCATCCAAGATCAACCCAAGAGGCATTTAATGGTAACAAAACCATTCCTTTAATGGATGTAAATCGCAAGTTTTGTGAGTCCTATTTTAGCACAGCAATACCCTCTTGTAATTAGACTGAGAAAAAGGATTCTGTTCTTTATTTTCCACTCATACTTTTCATCCTTCCTTGGTCATGTTGAAAACATACCCTTTACCACTTTTGCTTTCTTTTCTTCTACTACCTGTGATGCTTCAAATTACATTTTTCCCAAAGGATGCTGTTACATTTTTTGGCCACAAAGAATTGAGCATGTGTTAACTACTTATTGATCACTCCTCCCCAATCGGTATTATATTCTTGATCTGAATTTTAAATTCACTTGTATTTTAAATTGTATCTAATAGCCTTCATTTTCATTTCATAACAGATTTATTAAATCTACCCATGAGTTTTGCTCATTTTTCTCAAGTGATTATTGTTTTTACTTTAATATCTTTTCTCCTTTTGGTTTACTCTCCTTGCCTTTTTTGTAGATTCTGGTTAGCAGCCCTTTACCAGATGGAAGCATGCAAATATTTTCTCTCATTCTGTGAGATATCTACTTTATAGAAATTTTGTGGTCATTGGACAATTTCCCCAGTCTTCAGTGGAGAATTATCTTATAATGGCAGGTTACAACTTCCACTCTCATCTTTATACTGGAAATATTGAAGTTCCAGTCCAGAAGAAGCAAGCAGCTTTGCTCAGGTTCAGATTGGCATGTTGAGTTTTGTTCTCTTACTCACTGGCATCATTCCACACAAACCTGAACACCAAGTTGGATGCTGTAGTTCATTTTTTCTTCCAGCCAAAGTCACTATGATCGTGCTGAACAATTGTGTATTTTGTGCATGAAACAAAAAGCCTCCAGCCTTATAACTTCTCAAAAAATATTTTTTTATTACTTATAAAGGATACTATCCACTTCCCCAAACAATCTTATACCTAAGGGTAGAAACTTTTATCTAATTTACACAGTTTGTGTATTGCTTAGTAAACTCAGTCTCGGCCTTCTTTGAGCAATTCTTATGATTCCTCAATTTGTATGATTCCTCAAGAAATAAACACACAGCGGCCACTCCCTCCATCTCCATTGTCTCCTTATTGTTTCTCTTTTTACCTGTGGCAATGTAAATATTTTTGAACCTGACTTTGGTTAGTTGACTTTCTCTTGGTAAATGCTACCTGCAATTCACATGTGCTTAGAGTGAAATGACTCTTCAAAGAAGATACAATGCCATAGTGAGTGACCGTTTAGTTATCTCTTAATTCCTCTTTAAAGCAATGTTCTCACCCTTCTGATTTGATGCCCTCATCCTTCTCCTTTTTGAAATATCAATTCACATCATATGAGATAGGAATCTTGATATGCACACACTTTTCATGATTTGCACACACAGAGCTCTTTGTTTTAGTCAAATATGAATGGGCCTTTCCTAAGCCAAGGGGTTTCTAGTGTTGCTTGGGAAATGGATGAATTCTGGTTCTTGGAAATGAGTAACAGGTCAAAATAAAGTTAATTTTATCCATCTCTCATAATCAAGGCTATTTTCATGTGAGCTTAACAAGGTGAACATCCTACATGGTAAATATTCATTTTCTTCTGAAGAAAACACAAACTTCTTATATGATGATAATCTATTACTCTTATTAGGATATCATGTTATCTCTTTCTCTCTCACTTTTGCTCTGGCATACCCTTTTTCATTATCTGTGTGTGTATGTGTAAAAATAATACTGGCATTACTGTGGCTGAGGAATTGCTTCTCTCCTTTAGGGTTTGCCTTTATTCCACGACTCTACGTTACCTAAGAAATGTCTTCGGCTAATTTGTCTGAGGCAGATGTTACACGTTCTAAAACAATCTTCCTAGAATTTAGGATATTTGATTGCTCAATGCACCCTACCTCTGTGGGTGGTTCTCCATATTTCTTTAGAGCTGTAAGAAACCTAAGGTATACCATTTTGTATTATGCTAAGACATATGTCTACACACATATTCTCTCAAGCTTTTCCCTGGCCTCTAGATGCCAATCACATCTTCTTATGCAATCTCTACTCCTTTATCCTCATTCTAATTTTCCCTGTAGAAAGCCTTCCTAGTCTTCACTGATTCCCATCCTTTCTCAAATTTCCTTTTCTTTAGACTCTTTTCCCTTCTCCATTGTTCCATTTGTATACTACGGGCCTGTCAAACTTGATAATAGAGTTTTCATCTTAGCCTGTGTAATCTCATCACATTTAACACCATGTCGAGCTCTAGCAAAATGAACAAATATGTGTAATACTCGATTGTCAGATGCCTGGGTTCCCTAGGTCTACCAGCATCACAGGGAAATGGTGCTGTTAACATGGTTAATGATGTTAACCACTATGGATACTTCATTCAAGTGGAATTATGAACATTTGCCTCCAGTGACAGGTTTATTTTACTTAGCATAATGTCCTCGAGGTTCATCATGTTGTCATATAAGGCAGATTTTGACCTGTTAAGATTAGAATGGTGATTGTAAAGGTCTAGAGCAAGTGGGAAAAGGGAGATTGCCAACCATTTGGTATAAAGTTTCCACTACATAAGAATAAGTTCCTGAGGTCTGCAGTACAACATTGTGTTTATATCCCACAATACTGTATTGTTCACTTAAAAATTTGTTAAGAGGGGGAAAAAAAGGGTTTGAACTTCCAATACACAATTCATCGGGTGTTCATTGGGTGTTTAATTTTTTTCTTTATGGCATTCAGCTCATTATCCAGCTTCCCCTGAATTCCTAGTCCTGTCTTCTGTCTCCATTTCATCTGGTCTGCTTTCCATATACAACATGTTACCATCAATCCATTTTCTATCCGGAGTACCATATCACACTTTGATTTAAACTTCTGAACAAATGAGGGAGATGTTACATTTACAAATTGTCACATGAAACTAGATATTACTAAAACAAATCTCTTAAGCCTTTGGTATTGAAGATTATCTCACAGGCAGTTCTATAGTTTCACAATCCTGCTAACTCTCCTTGTTCTCTTTTTACCCAAAGACCTTTTGAGTTTGGCCTTGGCAGAACAGCACTGTTCTTACTTTACTATGCAGAGTAGTTCAATGATCTACAGCATCACACCTTTCTTGTCATGCAGGCAGCCTAGTGATACATACACCAAGCAAGGTACATTACCTATGTTTCCTACAGGCTGCAGAGTTCTTTTGCTAACTGTACAAAATCCTCCCAACTTTAAAAGTACTGCTTTTCTGCACCTTGGGCCCAATGACATTTTTAGGCAGAGCCTCATCAATCTACCCTGTGAAAGTAGAAACGAAATAAGGATTTATGATCCGCTATTCAAAAGAACAGTAGAGGAACTTTTCTTTCAATTATATTTATTAATTAAATGAAAAGTGAGCTTTGCCCTTAAAGAAAGGTGAGAGTCTGAGACTAATGATGGTAAAATAGTTACTTCAGAGTGAAGCTCAATTCTTTCCTCTTTAATTCTTCATTTATTGTAGCTGTGACTCCCACTGTTGCAAAGGGATTTGTTGTTCATCATACAAAAATAGGAATATGGTCCTGGGAATTTAATTATTCCTACAACAAAGTTTCTGTTTTATTAAATATAAATAAGTATGCCTGGTTATGTTAGAGGTTTTATAGTACTTAAATACCAATAATTATTCAAACAGATTTATTGAAATTTAATGGCAATGTAATAATAATGTCGGTATGTTTTATATGCAATAGTTGTTACACTTCATTAAACAGGTTGGTAAATGATCCATTGCTGTTTAATTAACATGCAATGACTGTGTTATTAAATCTTAAACTGTAAATTAAACCCTGATTTGAGACACTTAATTTTAAAGGGTGATTGAAAACTTCCCTGGGCATGAGCCTCCAGAGTCTCTTTTATTTTCCACAGTTCCTTCCTGCCCTCCTCATATTCCATAATATATGCTTAGAATGAGAGGGGGTTGCTCTTAATTTGTGTGGTTAAACTTTTTATTAATGGATAAAAGCATACTTTCTAGGTAAGCAAGTCTTCAATGAAGAATAATTCTTATTTATGATTTAGATTTTTACAGATGGAAGTCTTTTTTTTAATTTTTAGGACAAAGAAATGACCTAAAACTTTACAACGTCTACTAACACTTTCACAACAGAATATTGTGCAGGCTTAACAAGCTTTATCCAGCTAACTCAGACTTAAACACTTGCCTATTTACGAACAGAAATATCCATGGTACAGGTAGAATTATCTCTTCACTGAACCAGCCGCTATCAAAATAGCAACTTGATCATAGGTGAGCAGGGGTAGTTTATATATTTTTAGTAGGGAAAATCAAATCCTGCCAAGGTTTATATGTATTTAAGAATCGTACAGAGTTAAGCTTTTCAAGGGCATATGTTGGAGTTTGTGTGATAGTGACCCAAAGAAAGATAATAAGATACTCTTCTCCAGATGCTATAATTTTTTACATCATCTTTTGTGGGCTTTTTGTGTATTTTAGTACACAAAAGAGACCACCCCAGTGTTGGAATTTGCATTTTGAGCAACTTTTCTCCATTGCCAAAATATGATATTTTCCAATAAAACTTTAGCTTCGTAGACAAAGTAAGATTGGGGAAAATTTCATAAAATTTCAAATAATTTTCAGTATCTTGTTCAATAGCTTTGAGTTATTGTCCCATAATTCCTTGAATAATATTAATATATGAAGACTTTTGCTTTGAGTTTTAAAAATATCTTTAAAAGATCATAATAAAAAGTTCATTGAACATACTTCTATATGTAAGAAGTTCTATGTATAAGAATTCTATAACTATATATTCTGTATACCATAGCTATATATATATATACGTCTATATATAAGAATACACATTCTATATAAGTATATATAGAATAAATATATAAATATATTTCAATAAGTATATAAAGAATATGTATTCTATATATGAGCATATAGTCCTCCCTTCTAAATCTGTGGCTTAAGTGTAATATAATATGTTATTACAGAATAGTAATTGCAACATTTTATAGAGCAACACAAAAATGTTTTCGCATAAAACTGTGTAAACCTAAAATTCATAGTGTTTACATACTTCTTCCTTCTTGCAAATAATTGCGCATATTTGTTCACGATGCTTAATCCTTCTGTCTAGCACCGTTTCTGCATACCCTCCTGCCACCAGCACCACCCACATACCATCATGTCTCTCAGGTGAACATCTCTGCTTTCAAAGGTCAACTCTTCTCCATACGCTATAATTTTATAGTCTGTCCTGTTCATTTGTAAAGAATTAGTCCTTTCTCTTTGGACTTCTTGCTGTCAAAATACTACACTTATTCTACTGCTATTTATGTGTCTTCACGGTTGTCTTCCCCTAATTGACCATAGGAAACTTTTAGGAACAATTCTCTGTTTATCATGAATCACCAGTCCATGTACAAAGATGGACACATAATAAGAGCAAGGTATTCTGTTGAATATTTGCTTCTGTGATACTACATATAAACATCTAGAGAGATTACCACAGCTTCCTATAGATCAACCTGTGGAAATGTGCACAACTTTCATGCTTCTCTCCACATTTTTTTTTCCAGAGACATATTTTTTATTTTAACTTTTTACTTTGACATAACTTCAGACTTACATAAAAGTGGCAGGACTATTAAAATATTTCCCACATACTCTTCACCTAGATTTCCCAAATATTAATATTTTACCTCATTTTAAATTATTTTCTCTCTATATAAATATATACATATTTTTCCTGAACCATTTGAGAGTAAGTTGCAGACATAATGCTCCTTTATCACTAGATACATGTATATATTTCCTGAGAACAAGGACCTTTTCTTTCATAACCAGACTGCAATGATCAAAATCAGGAAATCAACATTGGTGTAATACTATGAACTAAGCCCTGACCCTCCACTCCAGCTATGTCAATTTCCTCAACAATATCCTTTATAGCAAAAGAAAATCCTGGCTTCCACACTGCGTTTCCTTATCTTATCTTTTCAGTTCCTATTAATCTGGCACAGTTCTTTAGTGTTTCTTTGTCTCTCATGATGTTGCATTTTTGGCAAGTACAGGCCAGTTATTTTGTTTGTTTGTTTTTATAATTTTATTGAATCATAATTATGTACATTGGTGCAATCATAGGGCACAATGTGCTTCGTATACAATCAGAAATATTTTGATTGTACTGTTACAGATAGCCTTCATGGCATTTTCTTGATCCCTATATAAAGACATTGATACTCTACCTTTAATAAGTTTCACCAGTACCCTGGTGAACACTTAGCAGTACCCTGCTAAGATGCACCGTAGGTGTGATCCCACTAATTGCCCTCCCTCCACTCAATAATCCTCCCCCCTCCCCTCCCCTCCCTTTCCTCTTTCCCTGTATTCTTGTGCTCTAATTGGGTTTTAGCCTTCATATGAAAGCTATAAATTAGATTCATATTAGGGCTGAGTACATTGGATACTTTTTCTTCCATTCTTGAGATACTTTGCTAAGAAGAATATGTTCCAGCTCC
>CAUYON010203895.1:0-12213 GCA_963573935.1 Arctocebus calabarensis | reverse complement strand
CCTACTATTTTCAGAATGTGCTGTGCAGATTTGTAGTCTAAAATCACTAGGCCGCATGACATAGCCTAGGCGTGAGGCAAGCGGTACCATCAGAATTGAAAAGGGGGGAAATCGTCCTAAGGCCAATATGGCCCTTCAGATCCCCAAGTGATGCCCCTCAACCAAATCCAAATTTCACAGAATAAATCTCTTTATTAAAAGGATTGTTCTGCAAAATTTGGATTCAGTGAATAGGTTGCACACAGGGACAAAGAAGCCCAAGTGTTTTAGGTTGCTGTGAGCTATGATGCTGCAGCATTTTTCCCTGGGTGACAGAGTGAGACCTTTTCTCAAAAAGGAATAAAGAAAAAAATAAATAAAGAAATAAATATATAAAGACATTAAGAAATATTTACATATTTCAAACATATCAAACCAAGTAATAATATTTTGCTGGTTGAATTACACATATTTCCCTAAAGTAAAATTTTAGGAGTTTTTTTTTTCCTCAAATACACCTTTATTGTTTTTTATTTGTTTGTTTGTTTGTTTTTGTAAAATCATTTACTTTGTGGCTTAGCACCTGTAGCTCAGCAGCTAGGGTCCAGCCACATACACAAAAGGTGGCAAGTTTGAAACCATCCTAGGTCTGAAAAGCAACAATAACAACTACAACCAAAAAAGTATTAGGTGTTGTTGCTGATGCCTCAAATCCCAGGTACTTGGGAGGCTGAGACAAGAGAATCTTTAAAGCCCAAGAGTAGGGGAATTGCTGTGAGTTGTGATGTCCCATCACTCTATCCAGCAAAATAGTGACACTATGTGTCGAGAAAAAGAATCATTTATTTTGTAAGATCATCAGATATTTTCATAAATTATATTTAATAAAAATAACAGTGGAAAAATTGAAATGGTGTACAGCAATATTTACTACTTGCTCACATGTTTTCTGGTCCCATTAACACACTTTCTACTTTATGATCTTGTCAAAAAGATAAAACAAGGAGGAAATGAGAGCAAAGTCTCAATCTTCTGAGAGTGGATAATTTTGTATCACTGGTATCATAGAAGGCGTACTCTTATTTTCTTTGATGGATTTTTATCCATCATCACAATTTCAACCTATGGTTACACCAAGGCTACAGCAAAATACCTTCCTTTTCTTATCCAACACAACACCATTGCTGAAATGGAGACATTCTCGTTAAATGCCGATATTTTTCTTATGGTACTTTTTCTTAAGTACGGAAGTAAAAAATCCTTTAAGGGTATCTTGTTTGTAGTTTAATATAGTGAATCTCTATATTGCCTATAAGAATTGATTAAATCTTATACAATGTTCTTTGGTCCATCTGAGATACATGTTTATTTTCACATGGGAAGATTTCTGCATTGACACTATAATAGATGTATATCCTGCTTGGCTCCAGATTTGTATAAACTCCCTCCACAATCTGCTTCTCAGTTTCTACAGTCATTCTCTCTAGAATGTTATGCAGTTAGACAGCTGGTTAGGAGTCCATATTTTTCCCTCCAAATCACTGGGTTCTTTGTAAAGTGATTGACTTACACTTCTACCATCACTGCTTTGAAGTTATGGGGTATCACAATTAAGTGAAACCCAAACAATGACAAACAGTCTAGGGAAGGTGGAGACTCACATCTGTGCAGTTACATTCCCCTGCCCTAGAGTGCTCTAAGGGATTGGAACAGCTGTGTTTTCTTTTCCAGAAAGAATTCAAATCCCTTTAATATCAGAACATGGTAATCTTGTAGCTGTTTCAAACAGCTGTTGGGCTTCTTGTATAACCTCTGGTACCAGTGTTCTGTCTCCACTGCTTCTTGTGATTCTTCCACCCTTATGTCTGTGTGTTATCTACAGGTGACCACAAATAGTGAGTTTTCTAAGCCTGTTTCATTAACACCTGATGAATTCCCTGGGAAGTAGAGGACAGCATGATCCCCACTGTGCAAGTATTCGAACGGGGGACAAAAATGAAACACACAGGACTTGTCTAGGGTCACACACAAGGGAAGGATAGGAACTTGAGACCCAGCCTTATTTTCTCAGTGTGGGGTGTGGACTGAGGGGCTGTTTGTATAATTGTGTACAGGTGAGGAGTTGACATGGGGAAGAGGGTGAGGGTCCAATAATGTGATCTGGGAGAAGTGACCTCACTTCCTTGGTGACAGACCCCAACAGAACATAGAACCTTTGGTTACCAGGCACCCACATTCTAGGGACAGGCCTGGGTCCAGCTCATTTGGTGGGAGACGCTCAAGAGAGCAAGATGTTCTCCTGCTGTGTCGCACCTTCTCGTTATTCTCACTTCAGGAAAGGCCGAAGTGTGAGCTTCCTCCGACTTTGCCGATGTTGGCTCAGTCTGTACTCCCAATTCCCATGGAGACCTCCAGGAGGCATCTACAGAGAACACATGGCAGTGTCAGAGAGGCTCTTCTGGGCACGGTCTCACCTGTGAGCCCATCAGGGCAGTTTCTCACCCCCAGTATCACTATGTTTGGGGAAGAAAGAGACGAGGGGACCCCTACTGAACAGGAGCAGGTTGTCAGCTATGGGAATCCTGTGGGGCTGTCAGGTTCATACCCCAAGACCCCAGGTCCTGGCTAGTGGAACAGAAAGGTGAGTGTCAAGGAGAAGGTTGTCTACTCAGAAGACATTCCCAAGACTTCAAGCTGTCATCTGCCTTCTTCCCTGAATTCTTCATCTGAATAGGGAGGTCTATTCAGATGCTACTCTGGGCCTGTTCTGGGCAGCAGAATCTCTGAGGGGGGTGCTGTGTGGAGAGTGCCAGGCAGCCATTAATGAGTCTCGGCCCAGTCTCGGGCCCTCCCTTTGCAGACCTCTGAGCAGTAGACCCCTGATCATCCCCTGAAGGACGCCAAATGTTCCCTTTCCTTGGATGAAGAGCAAGTGCACCAGACCACCGTCCAAGGCCAGTGCCAGACTGGGGTAAGAATGGGCACTTAGGCATCCCCACCGATGCAAAGAGGGGTGGCCCAGACTGTATCAGTGGGCAGTTTGAACAGTTGACTGACCCACAGTCCCCTCCCTAAGGCGTCTGCACCTCGGCTGGGGATGGTGGCTCAAGCCTGTCATCCCATATGTTGGGAGGGAGAGGCAGGTGGATTGCTTGAGCTCACCTTGGATAGCAGCCTGAAGCAGAACATGACCTCATCTCTAAAAAATAGCTGGGGTTGTGGCAGGTGCCTATAGTCCCAGCTCTTGGGCCTTTGAGGCAAGAGAATCTCTTATGCCCAAAAGTTCGAGGTTGCTGTGAGCTGTGATGCCATGGCAGTCAATGGAGGACAGCAAATTGAGAATCTGTCAAAAAAAAGGAATCTGGCCTTCGTATGTTCCCAGTCACAAATTGGTAAGATGACCATCCCTGCTCACTTACTCATGGGGATGTCAAAGAAAATGCTTCCTGTAGTTTTCACTTTACACTAGTCCAGAGACTGTTCCCCATGTGGCTATTGTTCTCATGGCTTTAACTACAAGTCCCTGGGGTCTCCCGGAAAGAAACGCTTCTGCCTTCCCTGCCAGGCCTCTCCAACACGTAGCTCCCCACACTCCAACCAGGGGGGCCATAATAAAAGGGAGGGGGCTACACACAGGAGGAGGTAAAGCTGCTGCATGTGCTTGTCTATAAAGTACCATCTGCGGAACAACTCCTTGTAGCCCCACCTGGCAGGAGGCCATTTCCCGCTGAGGTCCAACCTTTCAATGCTGGTGGAGCCTGACTGCACACAATCCTAGTTTTCAGTCAACTGTGCTGAGGGAACATGCTGTGTGTCCCAATTGGCTGCGACAGTTTTGGGGGTCTGGCAGAACTCAGCTATGAGGCTGAAGGGCTCTCAACAGAAATTGACTTTCACTCAGTTCCAGAGGCTGAAAATACCCCCATGAAGCTGCCGGGTGGGTCGGGGTCTCAGAGGCCTCTCTCCTCGGCTTCTGTGGCTGCCTTCCATCTCCTTGTTTAAAGGGAGGTCCTCTGTCGTGCTTCTCTGCGGTCCTTAGCACCTCCTCATATAGGGACACCAGTCATTGGGATTAGGACCATGTAAATCAATCAACTTTTGTTCTACAAGCAGCTCTGACTCAAGTGCTGGTGACAGCCTTGTCACATCCCAGAGCCTGTGTTTTCTCATCTGGACAGTGAGGGTCATTTTTGGACTCAATGGCACAATGCTCCTCACACAGGGTGTCTGAGCAGGGCATGGCTGTTCTGCCTACAAAGCCCCTGAAACAGCCTGGAAGGGATCAGTGGTTTCATGCAGCTCTTTGGGCCCCTCCCATTTTACTGAAATGTGTGGAATTGTTTCCACCGTGGAAACCCATGACTTCTACATGCTCAAGTCTCTGCAGGGCTGGAGCTTCCTGCATTGAGCATCAGACCCTATTCTCTGGAGGGTCAGGGTCACTGACTCTGTGTCCCTCTTTGTCCCCACTAGGAGGGAAATGATTCGACCCTCTACTTCAGGAGCCCAAACTGATGAAAACCTCCCAGCCAGCCACCAGGGAGATGCTGGTGAGCTCCCTGGTTCCGGTCTTTCCTCCTGGAACCACCTCCCAGGGCTCCTACCTGGATGTCAGCACTGTGTCCTTGCTCTTGGAGAAACTGTTGAGGAGGTGAGTGTCCAAGGCACAGTGCTGATTGCCACCTACCAGCTGTGTCTGTGGATGTCTGTGCAGCTCCTCTGGGCCTCACTTTACTGCTCTGCAAAGTGCTCAGAGGATGAGCTTCATGGGGTTTTATGGGAGTAAATGGAATAAGAGGTAGCACGAGTGTCCCTTGCTCCTGACTCTATGGAGAGGCTACAGGGGGTGCTGTGGCTATTCACGTTTACCATCTGTCTCCCTCCACACAGAAGGCACTCTCTGCCTCAGACCTCAGTAGCCCACACGCCTCCCTGTGTGGGAAAAGCACAGCGAGAGCAATCCTTCTTGGAGAGGTCTGAGTTTCCTTGGGAGAACAGGGTTTGCTAGTGGGGAAAGAGTCCCCAGGAGGGCTCAGATATCTGGAAAGGCTCTGTGGGACTCATTCTTTGACCAGCTGCTTTGGGCAGGCACCTTCTAGAAACTTAGCTTAATTTAATGAACAAAGAGGATGACAGAACTTGGGCCGCAGCTCCGTGCAGGGAGGCAGGAAGTCAGAGCAGACACCAGGAAGTCACGTCCTCCTCCTGGAGGACTTCCGGCATCTTCTATGCAGGGAGGCAAATCCCAGATCCTGAGCAGATGACAAATGCCAGGATCAAGTCAAAAACAATGCCTTTGGGGTCCAATGACAGAACCCCCGATGCTTCAGAGTATGAGAACTCTGTTGCGTGTAGGTGGGGAGAGAGGCCGGATCCTGATTCTCACATACCTGACGACTCCCAGGAGAGGGCTGCGGTGGGGGGATTCAGGGCAGAAATGACTCAGGAAGAGCTGTGGGTGTGGTCCCAGGCCCCTGCAGACAGAGGAGTAGCTGGGCTTGGGTCTGGCCCTGAGGTGTCCATCCTCAGCACAGTCCCTTCCCAGCTCTGACCTTACCCTCCAGCCCACAGCCTCTTCCTGCCTGCAGCACCAAGGCTCCCTGCCTGGAGTGATGATGAGCACCCCGCTCACACTCAGGCCTCCAGTCACATCCCTGAGGGCCCAGGGGTGCCGAAGTACATGTGGTTGTTGGGGCTGACAATGGCAATGGGAAGCGGAGGTCAACAGTGGTGTATCCATTCCTGCCCCATGGTGAGCAAAGATAGCTGGGGTAGGTCGGTCTGTCCTCTAGACTAGATATTCAGGCCCAGGTACCCAGAGCCAAACAGTATTCGGGTGTGCTCTGGGAAGGGTTTGAGAGGAAAGGCCAGGCCTCTGACTCAGCTTCCACTTGCCGCCCCCAGAAGTACCACTTCCATCTGCATCTCCTGGCCAGAAGGATACCCCGTGGTTTTTGACCAGCCACTGAACTGTGCAAGGCTCATGGTTGTGATGAACCTTATTGAGGTCACCCTGTTCACACCACACCCGGGTCGTCAAACAAATATTGCTCTTTCCATGGCTAGGGCAACTGTGGCCCAAAGTGGCAGAAACAGAGTTTGAGAAGGCCACAGTTGACCAGTTCCTGAGTGTGGAGTTTGGGGCTGAAATTTCCTTTACTGTGGGGAGGTCATGGTATGTTTGGATAACCCAATAGGAATTGACAGATGCCACTGACTTCATCTCCTTTTCCATCTCTGCTCAAACTCCAGATCAACAGGCACTTTCACTGCTGACCCTACAGCCTTCCTCACCAAGGCTGGGAGGGCAGAGGCCTGCTCTGGAGCCAAGGGCACCTTCAACCCTGGATCTGTCACTTCATATGGAGCATTAAGTCCGGTGCCAAGGGCAGCAGCAGCAGCTATGACCAGGCCACAACCAGTGACAATAGGAAAGGCACAACCAGAGCCAATACCAGGGTTCTGCCATCCTCGTGCTGTGCAAAAGAAGCAGCAGCTGGGGTTGGAGCTGAGTCGCATCATGACCTACATACCCAAACACCTGGCCGAGCAGCTGACGTTCATGGATGCGGTGAGCAGCTGCTGAGACCCCCTTTCCTGACCACAGGCCAACCATCTGATCCCAGCCTGCTCCATGTCTTATGAGTCATTCACCCTGATAAGTTTCTTCCTGCAACTGCTGTCCCTGTGTCTGTGTGGTAGCCGCACACAGCAGCTGTGCACAGACAATGGGAGGGGTCAGATCATGGTGTAGGGGGCCCAGCCCACTTGATGCAGGAGTAGCCCACTGAGCAGGCCCCTAGGCTGCTCGTCTGCCCTCACCAGCATCTGCAATTTCTAGACAACTGACACATACTCCATTGAACACCAGACACCCCCCTGAGCCTCTGGAGGTAACTGCCCTAGACGGTGTTTGTATCAATGGAAAGAAGGCCTTGTACACAGGTGGCCTCAGGAAGGGCAGGGCTTGGCCACTTTGTGGAGGGGTGTCCCTGAGGATGGCCTGGGGGAACCTACCACGTGCTGTTCTCCACTTGTCTGGCTCTCTGCATGTGGTGCTCTCAGTGAAAGGGCAATGAAACCTAGTGCTCTGACTATTCTGGGAGAGCCAATTCCAAAGCTCAGAATGTGGCCACCTGCCTGGGTCAGCGGGTGACTATAGACTCAGAGATGATCTGGGCCTGGCCCATGTGCATCTTTCTTTCTCTCCAGGAGAAGTTCAAGAAGGTGCTTCCCTGGGAGTGCCTGGGCTCCATTTGAAGTAAGTGGGAGATGGAGGACAAGGAGCATGTGGCACCCACGGTCTGGGCTGCCCTCACTCACTCTTTGAGTATGGTGACTTTTGTAGTTACTACTTGCCAGGGGACCCGCACCATAAAGACCCAGGACAGGTCCAGGGTTCTGGAGCTGTGGATCCAGGTGGCCAGGACAAGCCGCCATGGGAGGGCCAGGGTGCTGGGGCTCTGGACGCAAGTGGTTGAGTGAGCTGTGGGAGGGTCCAGGACACTCGTTTTCCCCTCTGTCAAATGTCAAGTTTGCTGAACAGGGTCTGAGACCCTGAACAGCCCCTAGCCCTTCCTGTCAGGGGAACAATGACCTTAAATTCCATGCCCATTGGTGGGGTTCACTTCCCACCTGGACACCTACCTTGGTTTGAACTATAATCATCTTGCCTGTATGTGAAACTCACTGGGGCCCAGATTGCTCTCCTGTGGCTCCTTTGGCCTCTGCTTCTCCAGAGGGGAAAGCTCAGCAGAGGGGGTGCACCTGGCTCAGTGGGGCTCCAACTCCCCAACTCATGGTGCATCCACTTCCCTCTCCAGGAGTGTGTGGTCATGAAAACTTATCATCAGCTCGTGTCATCCTCAGAACTCTAAAGTTCAGGCCCATCTGTCGGCTGAAGAAAAACTGCAGGGCAGTGTCCAGGTGGGTGGGCTTCTGTCTCCTCTGCTGCACCCACCACCTCCCCTGGGTCTGCCATGTTCCTTCAGCAGAGTTAAAGGGCCTGGAAAGTCGGGACCTGTGGAGGCAAGGATAGGGGATGGACAGGGCCTCTCAGGTCCCTGGGATGGTAGCCCCAAATGTCTAACTCAGGACCTAGTTTTCTTTACTGTGGGGCACGGGATTTTGCCACATTGGAGACATTCAAGTGTGTACTACACAGCAAACTAAACTGAGCAACTGAGTGGCCCACCTGAAAGAGGGCTGGGCCAGGTAACTAGCAGGCCAGTGCCCGCTCTAGTCCTGTGGACCCCCTGGGACTTGGGAACACAGGGGAAACGCAAATGCTGTCAGCGTGGACCTTTTCCCTTCCCAGTGAGAGGGATGTGAACTCACCCTCTTCCTCGTTACTCCCTCACTTCTTTCTTTCACCTCTGCTCAGCAAAATCTCCAGAGCTTATGACAAACTGTGTGCACGGGATGATGGCACAATGTGGGAAAAGCTGGTAAAGGTAAAGGGGGCCATAGATGGGGAGAAGTGTTTGGAAGACAGGAAGAGAGGTGAATTTGGAAAGGGTCATGGGCCAGTGATTTTTGGTTAATTTTTTCACTAAAATTTTACCTGAAAATGACCAGGCAATAATTCTGCCCAGTCTGGCTAACAGAAGAGTAAGTGTCTGTCCGGTGGGTGGGTGCAGGCAGCAGCTCTGACCATGGGGCTCTGCTGGCTGTTCCGCAGGGATGAGCAGCAGACTTAGAAGGGCTGCGGCTCCCACCTTGGTCTCTCAAGTTATGGAGCTTCTACCAGGCCTTGGGGGAACATGGTGGATGGGAATTCCTTCTGTCTCTAAGGCAGCCGGAAATTCTTCTGTGTGTGTATATATACATAATTTAATTTAAAAAATACATATGTATATACTTGTATGTATTTTTTAATAAAATCACAGCTGTATACATTGATGCAGTTATGGGGTACAATATGCTGGTTTTATATACTATATGAAATATTTTCATCAAACTGAAAGCAGCCAGACATTCTTCATGAGGCCAGGCCCCTGCTGTTGGGTGTGTTGTGAGGGCAGCTGGGGCAGCATCTTCAGACATAGGAGGAGCTAAGCTACAGGCCCAAGTGACACAGCAGGTGGGTGTAGGACACGGGGTGGGTCTAGAACCAGAGCTCACGCAAGTGACTGTAGCAGTGTAACCAGCTGAGTCTGGCCCGGTGTCCACAGTGCGAGGTCAGGGTCCTGGGAGTAGGTGAGTGAGGAGAGGATGGTCTCACTTACCTTTTCCTGACCCTGCCAGGTGGGGATGTACAAGGTGGCTGCCAGTGAAATAAAACCCCAGAGAGCCCAGATGATGCAGCGGAGACGGAAGGTGAGACTCTTGGAAGGGCTGGGGCCGGCCACATGGGCAGAGGGCAGGGTCTCCCTCGCAGCTGGGGCCTCTTCATCCTTGTAGCAGGGGCCTCTTCCTTGGCCCTCCATCCTGCAGCTGGTGCCTCACAGGCCCTCATCAGAAGGACCCGGAAGAGATGGTCTCAGCTTGCCCTTAGGGAAGGGTCAGGCCAGGATGACAAGACACTGTGACCTGAGAACATCCCAGGGCTCTAGGTGACCACGGGTGCAGCTGGGGGAGGAGAGGGAGAGAATTGAAGGAGGAAGTTGAAGGTCTCTGGCTGCTCCAAGTTAGGAAATCTGAGTTGGCTCCAGGATATAGGGGTGATGAGATTCTGGGGGACAGTACTGGGCAGGCCACCTGCGGGTGGGTGCTCATCACCACTCCCACCCCAATGACACAGGACACCATTCCCTTTATTGAAACCTTCCTCAAAGAGCTAGTCCTGTTGCACGAGAGGACGCACATGATAAAGATATGAGTGTTCCGGTGCCGGACCCTGGGTCCAGAATCGTCAGGCTGGGGAGAGACACCCCTAGTCTGAGCCCTGAGAACTCAGCACTCAGCAAACTCCCCCCTGAGAGCCTCCTGGGTTGCCTGTGAGCTGGGGAGTCAGGCCTCACATCAGCCTCCAGTCCCTGCCCCCAAGGCAGAAGCTGCCAAGTTGTCTGACCGCTGAGCTTCCCGGGCTTCTGGCTGAGCTGGACTCAGCCTCTCCCTCAGGTGCTGCCCTCGGAAGGAGGGGAAATTGCCTCCTCCATACTCAGGAAGCTTCCATGTGGCTCCAAACTCTGTGTGCAAGTATCAGTGGCCCTACTTGTCATGTGGAGTGTTGGGACAGAAGGCCCTGGAGCTTCAGCTCCCACTCGCTCCTTCCCAGTCCACAGCTTGATGGGGGTGCCATTTCAGTTTTGTGAAGGTCCCAGTGACCCTGGATGACCTGCAGCGAGAGAGTCTTGGGTTAGGGGCCTCTCTCCCTGGCATTGGCTGTGCTCTGCAGGAAATGTGCTCAACATAACAAAAAGGGGAAGGTGGACAACTGGGGTGTCTCAAAGATGTGGGAGTCAGAGACTCCCCTGGGTGGACATTTCCTGGCTCCATCCTCTGCATGGTGGATTCCTGGGAGGGTTTGACACACACAGAAGGAGGAATCTCTCCCCAAGAAGCCTACAGGACAAGAAAGAAATTAAAGTCCTGGAGAAAGGGCAGTTTCTCTCCAACTTTGAGACACATTGGGCCTTCACAGGAATGGAGGGGAGAAGGGGACCGCTCTGAAGAAAAGCTCCAGAAAGTGGTTCCGCCTCCTTTCCCACATGGCCCCTCAGAATCTTCCCCCCAGGCCCGGTCAGCATCCTTCTTTCTCTCTGGCTCCAGGCCATCAAGATCCTCCAGCAGATGCAGCTGCTTCAAGTTGACTACCAATAATTTCCCCCTTTGAACCAAACAAAGAATTTCAGTTCTGGTTCCACACCATGAAGCAACTGGGCAAGCGTGACAGGTGAGGGCCTGCAAGGTTGGCAGAGGGTAGGGGGAGCTATGAGCATCTCTGCTCAGGACTCTCTCTGGTGGCCAGGTGCAAAGAGACTGTGCCCATGGTACCCTGGACACCACCGTTCCCTGGTCATCCCCATTCCCTGGTGCATGGTGACTGTTGGGCACCAGGAGTCCAGGCCTGCTGGGCAGACCCTGGAAGAGGGACCTGAGTTTGGATTCTGGTGCCTCATAGCTGCCTCTCTGTTCTGCAGCCACAAGTTCTCCTATGAGCTGGAGCCCTGATTTATATAGGCCAACAGCAACATCAAAGCCGAGGAGACCTGCCCTGGGACTGTGTCCACATTTCATTGACTTTTCTTTACTCTTCCCTTTCACCCCCTTATGGCACTGTTTGTTTACTCTCCCCCCCCACACTCCCTTCAGGCACTGCTTATTGACATTGTTCTTACACCCCCTTGAAACATGTTTCTTTTCTCTGCCCTTCCACTCCCTTTTCTGTTATCTATATTCCAATTTGCTCCTCATCCCTGGTTTTTACTTGTAGTAATAAATAGATGTTACACATTGTTATCATTCTTCCTCATGACTTTTTCTCTATAGCTTTTGTAGATAGAGTCTGTATCATTTTGAGAGTGTACTCTGTGAATTCACAGATGTCACAGACATGAAACTCTGTATGATTAGAGGCTTTACACATGTATGAGAACTGAAGATAGCTATGTGGAGTTCCATTTCTCCGGTATAGTGTTTCTGTGAAACATCATAGGTCACAGCAACCTCAATTTCCTGGGCTGAAGCAATTCTTGCCTCAGCCTCCCAAGGCACTACAGGTGCCCGCCACAGTGCTTGGCTGTGTTGAGAGACGAGATCTCTCTCTGGCTCAGGCTGATCTTGAACCTGTGAGTGTTGGCCTCTCAAGTGGTGGGATTACAGGCATCCTAATTCTTTTATTTTCTGCTACACTTCATGGCATGGATTTACCAACCTCCTAACTGACTTCATTTCTCCAGTTTCACCCTAATAGCAGCACCAGACAAAACACTACATCTTGATCTGTATTATGAAAAATAAGTGTGGATCGTCACCAAGGTTCATCCTCACTCTCCACTCACGCTGGCTGAGAAGTAGAAGGAAGACGGGAGGTCGGTCCAGCTGAAAAGAGTGGTTCACAGACAAGGTAGACACAGGGTCCCCCATGGTGGTAGAGTTTGTTCTGCCAACTCCACTCTGGAGGTGTAGACGGCCTGAAGGTTGATGACTATGCTGGAAGGCAGGTTTGTTAGCGTTCAGTTATCATAGAACAATTCGTTTGTAAGAGCTGACTGTCAGTAACAGTTTCTTTGGTGCTGTGCAAGCAACATTTTCTGGACCAGGCAACCACTACACAGTATTGACTAGTAG
>CAUYON010203893.1:0-24006 GCA_963573935.1 Arctocebus calabarensis | reverse complement strand
TAGTTTTCTTTCTTTTTTTTTTTTAGACAGAGCCTCAACCTGTCACCCTGGATAGAGTGCCGTGGCATCACAGCTCACAACAACCTCCAATTCCTGGGCTCAAGTGAGTCTCTTGCCTCTGTCTCCCAAGTAGCTGGGACTTCAGTCACCCACCACAATGCCTGGCCATTTTTTTGGTTGCAGCCATCATTGTTGTTTGGCGGGTCTGGGCTGGATTCGAACCCACCAGCTCAGGTGTACGTGGCTGGCACCTTAGCCCGCTGAGCCACAGGCGCTGAGCCTGTAGTTCTATTTCTTTGTTGTGTCCCTTTCTGGCTTTGGCATCAAGATGATACTGGCTTCAAGGAATGAGTTGGGGGAGATTCCCTCCTTCTCAATGTTAAGAAATAATTTCTGCAGTATGGGTACCAGGTTTTCTTTGCAGTTCTGGCAAAATTTAGTTATGAATTTATCTGTTCTGAGGCTTTCTTTGTTGTTGCTGGAAGAGTTTCTATTAGTCCTTCAAACCATTGATCATTATTGGTGTTCTCAGGAGTTCTATTTCGTCCTGATTTAGTCTTCAAATTCCAGAAATTTGTTCATTTTCTCTACATTTTTGAGTTTACATGTAGAGAGATTTTTGTAGTTCACAGATGATATTTTGTGTTTCTATGATATCAATAGTTTTATAACCTTTTTCATTTCTGATTGAGCTCTTCTTTTATTGTTTTTTATAATTTCAAATCAATATGAGGGTAGAAATGTGTAGGTTATATTATTTTCAATTCTAATGTAAAGTTAAAGTTATAGTTGAGCTTTTCATCTACAGGGCATGGTGAAAATCTTGCACTTTTCTTGGTCTCTTCTATTCATGGTTAATCTAGCAAGAGGTCTATCAATTCTGTTTATCTTTTTAAATAGCCAACCATTTGTTTCATCGATCCTTTGTATTATTCTTTTTCTATTGTTGTTTTCTATTTCATTTAGTTCTCCTCTGACTTTAGTTATTTCTTTTCTTTTATTCTGCTGGATTTAAGTTTAGTGTGGCATTTCCTTTCTCATTCCTTGAGATGTGTCATTAGGTAGTTAATTTGTAATATTTCTCTCTTTTTTGATGTAGCTATTTAAGGTGATGATTCTTCCCTTAGGACTGCTTTTGCTTAATCTCATAGATTTTATTATTTTCTGTCTTTCTTTGTTCAGATCGAGGAATCTTGATTTCCATCTTAATTGCACTATTCACTTTAATAATTGTTCAGCAACAGATTGTTTAATGTCCAAGACATTGGGTAGAATGGAGTATTTTGCTTGTAGTTGATTTTTAGTTTTATTCCACTGTAGTCTAAGGAGATAGAGGGTATGATTTATATTTTTTGAACTGTTGAAACATGTTTTGTGGCCTCAGATATGGTCAGTCCTCAAGAATGTTCTAAGTGCTAATGAAAATATTGTATATTCACTAGTTTTGGGGTTAAATGTTTCACAAAGGTGTGTTAGGCTCATTTGTTCTAGATTCCTGTTTAATTTCACTGTTTCTTTATTTTTTTTCTCCTTGGACATTCTCTCTAGTTCTTTCAGTGGGGTGCTAAAATCCCAGTGATTATGTTGCTGCTATTTACCTCTTTGATTATATCTAATAGGGGTTGCTTTATGAATCTTGGTGTTCCTCTCTTAGATGATTAAATATTTGGGAATGTTATGTCTTATTGTTGAATTACTTTTGTTACCATTATATAGTTGCCATCATTATCTTTCTTTACTATTCTTCTTATAAGTCAATTTTACCTGATATGAGAATAGGTGCACCTGCCTTTTTTTGGTTTCCATTTTCATGAAGTATTTTTGTCATCCCCTTTCACCTTGAGTCTGTATGAGTCTTTGTGGATTAGATGTATTTTCTGGAGACAGTAAATCCTTGCTTTGTATTTTTCCCATCCATTTAGCCAGCTTGTCTCTTGAGTGTGGCATTTAGACTGTGTGCATTGATTGATAGAATTGATATGTAGGAAGGTGCTGTGTTCATACTTTTGGGTAATACCACATTGCCTTGTTTTACCTCTTCTTCTATTGTTTTATATGATATCCAAGCTTTAGCTTAGGGGTGATCTCACTCTGGTGGATGTCTATTGTGTTCATCCATGTATAATGTGGTTCTGGGTATTTCCTGCACAGCAGATCTGGTCTTGACCAATTCCTTTAGTGTTTGTTTGGAAAAGTCTTTATTTCTTCTTTATCTATGAAACTTAGTTTTACAGAATACAAAATTCTAGGTTAACAGCTGTTCCATTTCAGAATAATAAAGATGGAACACCAATCCCTTCTGGCTTGTAAGGTCTCAGTTGATAAGCCTGCAGTTCACCTCATAGGTTTTCCATTTGAAGTTACTTGGTGTTTCTACTTCATGGCTTGCAGGAGTTTCTCCTTCATGTTGATGTTGGATGGTCAAAGGACTCTGTGTCTTGGTGATTGTCTTTTTGCTATGATTATCTTGGGTGTTCATTGAGCTAATTGGTCCTGGATGTCTAAATCGCTAGCAAGACCAGAAAAGTTATTCTTAATCACTCTCTCAAATATGTTTTGCAGCCCTTATGTGTTTTCTTCTTCAACTTAAGGAATGTCTATGATCTTATATTTGGCAATTTGACACAATCTCATATTTCATGTAGGCTTTGTTTATGCCTCTTAATTCTCTGTTCTTTATTTTTAAGGCTTTATTTTAAAAGAGTTGTCTTCAAGGTCAGATCCCTTCTTCTGCCTGGTCAAGTATAGTCTTATAACTTTCCACTGTGTTTTTTATTTTTTTAAATAAATTTTTCATTTCAGATATTCTATTTGGTTTTTATTTTAATATGTCAATCTCTCTAGTAAATTTTTCATTCATGCCCTGAATAGTTTTTCTGACTTCTTGGAATGGGTTTTCCATTTATCTTGAATTTAATTGAGTCTTCTTATAATTCATATCTCAAATTATTTTTTTTATTGTCTGGAATTCATTGAGGGTACAAGAATCAGGTAAGGTCCCTCTTATAATTATGTTCCACCCCTAACAGGTGTGCCATAGACTGTAATCACCATTCCTCTCCCTCCTTCTCTCTCTCCTCCTTCATTCTTCTACTCCACTCCTTGTATTAGATCATCTACTACTTTCATGTTAGAATTGAGTACATTGGATTCTTTTTTTTTTTTTGAATTTTTTTTTTATAACATCATGGTTGTGTACATAAATGCAATCATGCGGTACAATGTGCTGGTTTTATATATGGTTTTAAATATTTTCATCAAACTGGTTGACATAGCTTTCATAGCATTTTCTTAGTTATTATGTACAGATATTTATTTTTTTCCATTTTAACTTAATTTTTATTAAATCACAACTGTATACATTTAAGGTAATGATTTGATATACAATATAGAATGCTTAAGTCAAACTGATTAGCATAACCATCACCTCACTTACATATTTTTTGTGGTAAGACATTTATACTCTACTCTTAATAGATTTGACATGTACCCTTGCATTGCACATGTGAGGTAAGATCCCACCAAACACCGTCCCTGAACTCACCCACCCTGCTCACGCACCCCTGTTTTTCCTCCTCTCCTTCTCTCTGGACTAGATTTGTGTTTTATCATTCATGTGAATTTGAAAGTGATTATATATTGGGTTTATAATATTATTGGTTACATTGGATACTTTTTTCCCCATTCTTCCCCCCCATGGGATTTTCTTGTTTATTGTGTGTGAAAACATTTGTGTTCTGCATTTAGTAGGTTTCATCTGTCCCTTCTAAGATGCACCTAAGAGTGATCCCACCATTTACCCACTCTCTACACACCAATGTCCTACCTTTCCCTCCTTACTCATTTCCATGTCTTCTTGTGCTATAATTGGGTTATAGCCTTCATTTGAAAACTACAAATTAGCATTATAGTAGAGCTGTATACATTGGGTAAATTTTCTTCCACTCTTGAGATACTTTGCTAAGAAGAATGTGTTACAGCTCCATCCATGTAAATATGAAAGAGGTAAAGTCACCATCTTTCTTTAAGACTGCATAATATTCCATGGTATACATGTACCACAATTTATTAATCCATTCATGGATCGATGGACACTTGGGCTTTTTCCATGACTTAGCAATTATGAATTGGGCTGCAATAAACAATCTGGTACAGATATCTTTGTGGTAATGTAATTTTTGGTCTTCTGGGTATATAACAAGTAAAGGAATTATAGGATCAAATGGTAGGTCTATTTTTAGATCTCTGAGTATTCTCCAAACGTCTTTCAAAACAGAATGTATTAGTTTGCATTCCCACCAGCAATGTAGAAGTGTTCTCTTTTCTCCACATCCATGCCAACATCTCTGGTTTTGGGATTTTGTTCTGTGGGCTAATCTTACTGGAGTTAGATGATATTTCAAGGCAGTTTTGGTTTGTATTTCTCTGATGATTAAGGATAGTGAGCATTTTTTCATGTTTCTGAAGGCCATGCTCCTGTCTTCCTTAGAGAAGATTCTCTTCATATCTTTGCCCATACTGAGATGGGATCACTTGCTGTTTTCTTGCTAATACATTTGAGTTTTCTGTGGATTCTGGTTATTAAAACTTTGTCGGAGGGATAACCTGCAAATATTTTCTCCCATTCTAAGGGCTGACTGCTTGCTATACTTACGGTGTTCTTGGCCGTGCAGAAGTTTTTAGTTTCATCAAATCCCAGTAGTGTATTTTTGGTACTGCTTCAATTGCCTGGGGAAGGGGTACTCCACATAAAATATTCCCCCAGGTCAATTGTTTC
Organism: Arctocebus calabarensis; assembly: GCA_963573935.1. Taxonomy (NCBI): domain Eukaryota; kingdom Metazoa; phylum Chordata; class Mammalia; order Primates; family Lorisidae; genus Arctocebus; species Arctocebus calabarensis. The sequence continues at coordinate 19,229 of CAUYON010203893.1, read as the reverse complement.
AAGAGTTTTCCCTGCACTTTCTTCTAGTATTTTTACAGTTTCATGTCTTAAGTTTAAGTCTTTAATCAAGTGTGAGTCTATTTTCGTTAGTGGTGAAATGTGTGGGTTCAATTTCAGTCTTCTACAGGTCGCCAGCCAGTTCACCCAAAACCATTTGTAAAATAGGGAGCCTTTTCCCCACTGAATGTTTTTAATTGGCTTGTTGAAGATCAAATAGCAGTAAGTAGCTGGGTTCATCTCTTGTTCTTTATTGTGTTCCAAACATCTACCTCTGTGTTTTTGTGCCAGTACCATGCTGTTTTGATCACTATCAATTTATAGTACAGTCTCAGGTCTGGTAGTGTGATTCCTCCTGCTTTGTTTTTATTTCTAAGTAATGTCTTGGCTATTCGAGGTTTTTTCTGATTCCATATCAGACGAAGTATTATTTTTTCGAGATCTTTAAAGTATGACAATGGAACTTTAATAGGAATTGCATTAAAATTGTATATTGCTTTGGGTAGTATGGACATTTTAACAATGTTGATTTTTCCCAACCATGAGCATGGTATGTTATTCCATTTGTTGATATGTTCAGCAATTTCTTTTCTTAGAGTTTCGTAGTTCTCTTTTCTAGAGCTCTCTCACATCCTTTGTTAGGTAGACTCCCAAATATTTCATCTTCTTTGTTACTGTGAAAGGAATAGTGTCTTTGACTGTTTTTTTGGCTTGATTGTTGTTAGTGTATATAAAGACTACTGATTTAGGAGTGTTGATTTTATAGCCTGATACACTGTTGTATTCCTTGATCACTTCTGAAAGTTTTATAGTCAATTCCCTGGTGTTTTCCAGATATATAATCATATCATCTGCAAAGAGTGAAAGTTTAATTTCTTCTGACCCTATGTGGATACACTTGATCGGCCTTTCTTCCCTAATTGCAATGACTAAAACTTCCATTACAATGTTAAAGAGCAATGGAGACAGTAGGAAACCTTGTCTGGTTCCTGATGTAAGTGGGAATGATTTCAATTTAACTCCATTCCATACAATATAGGCTGTGGGTTTGCTGTAGATGGCCTTTCTCAGTTTAAGAAATGTCCCTTCAATACCAATTTTCTTTAGTGTTCTGATCATGAAGGGATGCTGTATATTATCAAAAGCTTTTTCTGCATCATTTGAGAGAATTATATGGTCTTTATTTTTTAATTTGTTGATGTTCAGGATTACATTTATAGATTTATGTATATTGAACCAGCCATGAAATCCTGGGATAAAGTTCACTTGGTTGTGGTATATAATTTGTTTGGTGTGTTGCTGGATTCTGTTTACTAGGATCTTATTGAATATTTTTGCATCAATATTCATTAGTGATATTGGTCTATAATTTTCTTTTCTTGTTGGGTCTTTTCCTGGTTTAGGGATCAATGTGATGTTTGCTTCATAGAATGTGTTGGGTAATATTCCTTCTTTTTTTTATTTTGGAAAAGGTTGAGTAATATAGGTAGTAGTTCTTCTTTAAAGGTTTGGCATAATTCTAATGTGAAGCCATCTGGTTCAGGGCTTTTCTTTTTAGGGAGATTTTGTATAGTTGATTCTATATCAGAACTTGCTATTGGCCTTCTCAACATTTCCACTTCATTCTGGCTAAGTCTTGGAAGGTGGCGTGCTTCCAAGTATTGGTCAATTTCCTTCAGATTTTCATATTTCTGAGAGTAAAGTTTCTTGTAATATTCGCTAAGGACTTTTTGAATTTCTGAGGAGTCTGTTGTTATTTCGTTTTTTCCATTTCTGATTGATGAGTTTAGAGATTTTACTCTTTTTTTCCTGGTTAAGTTAATCAAAGGTTTATCTATTTTATTGACCTTTTCAAAAACCCAACTTTTTGATTTATTGATCTGTTGTATAATTGTTTTATTTTCAAATTCATTTAATTCTGCTCTAATTTTGGTTATTTCTTTTCTTCTTCTGGGTTTGGGATTGGAATGTTCTTCCTTTTTCAGTTGTTTAAGATGTACCATTAAGTTTTTAACTTCCTCTCTTTCTGTTCTCTTGAGGAATGCTTGTAGTGCTATAAATGTCCCTCTTAGGATTGCCTGTCCAGTATCCCAGAGGTTCTGATAATTCATGTCTTCATTGTCATTTTGTTCCAAAAAACTCTTCCAAGGAATGACAAACCAGCCAATCCAGAGGATCCCATCCACAAACAGATAGCTGAGATGTCTGAAATTGAATTTAGAATTTGGATTGCAAACAAGATCAACAAAGTAGAAGTAAAGATGAAGTTAGAAATTGTAGGATTAATTCAGAAGATGTCTCAAGAATTTAACAAATTCAAAGACAAAATGATCAAAGATTTTGACACCTTGAGACAAGAAGTTGCATCCCTCAAAGATCTGAGAAATACAGTAGAAGCCCTCAGTAACAAAATGAAGCAAGCAGAAGGACTTTTGACACTGAAGACAGAGCCTTAAAATGCTCCCAAATGCTCAAAGAGGAAGAGAAATTGAAGGCAAAAATGGATCAGTCTCTCAGAAAGATCTGGCATAACTTGAAGAAAACCAATATTCATCTTATAGAGATACCTAAAAATGATGAACTGGCTTCACAAGACACAGAGTCCCTTCTTCTTGAGATTATGAAAGAATTTTTGAAACATGCCTAGAGACTCTGAAATTCAGATAGCAGACATTTTCAGAACCCCAGAATGACTCAACCCGAATAAGACATCCCCCAGGCACATCATAGTCAACTTCACTAAAATTAATATGAAGGAGAAGATTCTGAAAGCAGCCAGATGCAAGAAAACCATTACTTACAAGAGGGAGAATATTAAAATAACTGCAGATCTCTCTGCTCAAACCTTTCAAGCTAGAAGGGAATGGTCATCGACTTTTAACCTCCCAAAAGAAAATAACTTCCAACCTAGGGTCCTATATCCAGCCAAACTGAGTTTCATTTATGAAGGAGAAATTAAATACTTTAATGATATCCATATGTTGAAGAAATTTGCCATAACTAAACCTCCTCTCCAGGATATTCTCTGACCTATCCTCCATAATGACCAGTGCAATCCTCCACCACAAAAGTAAACTCACGCAGAAACTTTCAACCAAATTCCAAACTCCACAATGGTGAAAGGATCAAAAATTCCCACTTCACTTTCGAAAGGCTTATCATAATTTTCAATTAATGTGAATGGTTTGAATTCTCCTCTAAAGAGGCACAGATTGGCTGACTGGATACAAAAACTTAGACAAGATATCTGCTGAATACAAAAATCTCATCTTACCTTAAAAGATAAATATAGACTCAAGGTGAAGGGATGGTCATCTATATTCCAGGCAAATGGAAAGCAGGAAAAAGCAGGTGTTGCAATCTTATTTGCAGATACAATAGGCTTTAAACCAACCAAAGTAAGTAAAGATAAAGATGAGCATATTATATTTGTTAAAGGTAATACTCAAAACAATGAGGTTTTCAATTATTAATATTTATATAATTGAGGTTTCAATTTATATAATATTTACCCAACCAGAATGCGCCTCAATTTATAAGAGAAACTATAACAGATATGAGGAACTTGATCTCCTCCAGCTCCATAGTATTTGGAGATTTTAACACTCCTTTAACAGTGTTGGAAAGATCCTCCAAAAAAGAAACTAAGCAAAGAAATTTTAGATATAAACTTAGCCATCCAACCTTTGGATTTAACAGATATCTACAGAACATTTCATCCAAACAAAACTGAATACACATTCTACTCATCAGCCTTCCGATCATACTCCAAATTCGATCACATCTTAGGTCAAAAGTCTAACCTCAGCAAATTAAAAAAAAAATAGAAATTATTCCTCACATCTTCTTAGATCATCATGGAATAAAAGTTGAACTCAATAACATCAAGAATCTGCATACTCAAACAAAAACATGGAAGGTAAACAACCTCATGCCGAAGGACAGATGGGTCATTGGGTCATTGACGAGATTAAGCAGTACATTGGATTCTTGCTTCTCCATTCTTATGATGATTTACTAAGAAGAATATATTCCACTTGAATTCAGATTAATACAAAATATGTAAAGTCTCCATCTTTTTTAAGGGCTGAATAGCATATATATATATATATACACACACACATATATACATATCTGGAATTCTTTACCTATCATTTCAATATTTTCATTTTTGTTGGTATCCATTAGTACATGTTCCCTTTTGAGGGTATTCTTTTGTTCTGATTTTTAATACTTCCAGTGTACTTTCATTGATTCCTTCTTATTGTGGCAGCTGTCAATTTTTATTTTTCAGTTTCCTTTTTTTATTGTTTCAGGTTAATTGAGATCAAAAGGAATTAGGTTACAATGTTTGTATTTGTTAGGTAAAGTCCTGCTTATAATTGTGTCTCACCACCAATATACACCCTAACATTGTGCCCATTAAGGGGGAGCACCTCCAATCCCTTCCCTCCTTGCCTCTTCCCCCTCATTCCCACACTCCCCCAACCTGAATTGATTTGATTTTTTTCTCTTCTGTGGTCATGTATTAGATAATCTACTGTTTTCATATTAGAAGTGAGTACATTGGATTCTTGCTTTTCCATACTTGTTACACTTTACTAAGAAGAATGTGTTGCAATTTAATACATATTCATACAAAAATTGTAAAGTATCCATCATTTTTAATTGATTAATAATATTCCACGGTCTACATATATCACAGAGAGTTAATCCATTCCTGGGTTGGTGGGCATTTAGGTTGTTTCTACTTTTGGGTGACTGTAAATTGAGCTGCAATAAACAGTCTAGTGCAAATGTCCTTATGATAAAATGATGTAATTATTTTTCTTTCTTCAAGGTAGATGCCTAGTAATGGGATTGCAGAATCAAATGGGAAGTCTAATTTGAGTTCTTTGAAGATTCTTCATACTTCCTTCCAAAAGGGTTGTGTTGCAAGGAGACAGTTATGTTAATCATTTAGATGTAAGCATTCCACATTGTATATCAAATCAGCACATTGTACCCCATAAATGCATTAATGTATACAGTTATGATTTAATAAAGAATTAAAAAAAGAGATTCCTAAGGTAATCTGAAACACACAGAAAAATTTGTTTTGATAATGTCTAGTTGATCAAGCTATTTTTGATATCTAATTTATAATAGAAATAAAAATTTAAAATATAAAAAAAAAACAAAAAGAGATTGTATTAGCTTTACACCAACAGTGTGAAAGTATTCCTTTCTCTCCACATCCCTGCCAGCATCTAAAACTTTCAGACTTTGTGATGTGGGCTATTATCATTGGGGTAGGTGACATCTGAGGGTGGTTGTGATTTGCATTTCTCTGCCAATCAGGAACAGTGAGAAGTTTTTCAAATGTTTGTCAGCCATTCATCTATATTCATCAGAGAAGGCTCTGTTAATATCTCTTGCCCAGTGGTAAATGGGATTGTTTGCTCTTTTTTGTTATTGATTAATTTGACTTCTCTATAGATTCTAGTTATCAACTCTTTTTCAGATTCATACCCTGTAAATGTCTTTTCCCATTCTGAAAGTTGTCTTTTTGCTTTACTTGTGTTCTTAGCTGTGCAGAGGCTTTTCAGCTTAATTAAGTCCCATTTGTTAATTTTTATTGTTGTAGCAATTGCCACTGAAGACTTTTTCATAAAATCTTTCTCAAGTCCAACATCACTAAGAGTTTTTCTAATAATATTTTTATCATTTCATGTCTTAGATTTAAATATTTTATCCATTTTGAATCAATCCTTGTAAATGGTGAAAGGTGTAGGTCCAGTTTCAGTCTTTTACATGTGGTTATACAGTTATCTAGGTATCATTTGTTGAGTAAGGATTCTTTTCCCCAGTGTAAGCTTTTGTTTTGTTTATCAAAGATTGGATGAAAATAGAAATTGGTTTCATCTCTTAGTTTTCTATTTAGTTCTGTATGTCTATGTCTCTATTTTTATGCAAATGCCATGTTGTCTTGATTACTGTGGATGTGTAATATATCCTGAATTATGGTAGGGTAATGCCTCTAGCTTTGTTTTTATTACTAAGAATAGCTTTGGTTATATGACTTTTTTCCTGGTTCCATACAAAATGAACTACTATTTTTGTAGTTCTTCAGAATATGATGGTATTTTAATGGGGATTGCACTGCATCTGTATATTGCTTGGGGTGGAATAGACATTTTAATAATGTTGATTCTCACTAGACAAGAGCATGGTATGTTCTTCCATTTATTAATGTCTTCTACTATTTCTTTCCTTAGGGTCTCATATTTCTCTTTGTAAAGCCTCTTCACTTCTTTTTTAAGGTATATTTCTGAATATTTTATTTTCTTTGAAGGTACAATGAAGGGTATTGTCTCCTTGATTTGCTTTTTGACTTGGCTGTTATTGGTGTATACAAAGGCTACTGATTTGTGAACATTGATTTTATATCTTGAGACATTACTGTATTTCCTTATCACTTCCAGGTGTTTTGTGGTTGAGTCTCTGGGGTTTTCTAAGTATAGGATCATATCATCAGCATAGAGGGAGAGTTTGAGCTCTTCTGCCCGCATTTGGATGCTCCTTATATCCTTCTTTTGCCTAAATGCATTGGCTAAAACTTTCAGCACAATGTTGAATAATAGTGACAATAGTAGACATCGTTTTCTGGATCCAGTTCTAAGTGGAAAAGCTTTCTGTTTTACTCCATTCAGTATGATGTTAGTTGTGGGTTTGTCATAGATGGCTTCAATCAGCTTAAGAAATGTGATGTGCCATCTATGGCTATTTCCCTAAGTGTTCTTATCAGCAAAGATTGCTGAATTTTGTCAAATGCTTTTTCTACATCTATTGAGATGAGCAAAAGGTCTTTTTTTTTCTTTTTGCTTTTTTGCTTCTGTTGATATGGCGTCTTACATTAATGAATTTGTGTATGTTAAACCAGCCTTGCATCCCTTGTATGAAGTCTGCTTGATTATGATGAATGATTTTTTAATGTGTAGCTGCAATTGGTTATCTAAGGTTTTGTAGAGTATTTTTGCATCTATATTCATTAATGAAATTGTTCTGTAGTTCTCCTTTTTACTTGTATCTTTTCCTGGTTTTGGAATCAAGGTGATGTTTGCTTCATAGAACATGTTAAGGAAGACTCCTTCCTTCTCAATGTTTCAGAGTAGGTTCTGCAGTATAGGTATGAGCTTGCCTTTGCAGGTGCGATAGAATTTTAGTGTGAAGCCAGCTGGTTCCAGGCTTTTTTGTTGTTGTTGTTGAATGATTTTTTTTTATTGTTTCTTCAATTTCAGTGCATGATATTTGTCTGCTCAAGAATTCTATCGCTTCCTGGTTAAGTATAGGGAGATGATGTGATTCCAAGTATTGATCCACTTTCTCCACATTATCAAATTTCTGGGCATAGTGTTTCTTGTAGTATTCAGATATATGTTCCATATGTATGTGATATCTTTTGTTATTTCTCCTTCATCATTTCTGATTGAGGTTACATTCTTACCAGCCTGAGAAAAAAACAACATCACACCTCCACCAAATAGAGAAGAAAACAACATAGCAGTTCCCCCCCCCCCCCCAGGAGAGACCTATCATTACTCTCCTTTCCAAGGCCAAAGCTAGAAGGTCACCTTAGACCAGGGAACCAAAGTCCCCTTGAACCAGCCCAATGCTATGGTAGCCCAGCACCAGAGTGAGGCTCTGTCCCATAAATGGAATAAAATTTGACAAGGAATAAACCAAAAAGAGAAAAGAAATAATAATAAACGTATATGATGAAAATTCAAAATAAAATAATATAACACATAGAAAAAGATGGATGTATCTTAGTTGTTATTTGAGAAATTTTTGTGGGAAAGATAAGAAAAGTAGAAAAATCTTTACAAAAAGAGAGAGAAAAGGAGAGAAATGGAAAAGGAAAGAAAGAATAAAATGAGTAAGAAAACTGTAGCAAATAATGGAGCTCTTGTTATTAAAGAAAGTAAAAGTGCAAAAATTAAAGTGCTATAAAACAAACAAACAAATAAACAAGCAAAAAACCTTAATGGATAAAATTGGGAAAAAAAAAAGAATAACAGGAGCAGAAAAACTGGCAACAATGGGCCCTTACTATTGAAGCATGAAACACTGAAAAATTATAATTGCAAAGCAAAACAATAAAAGAAATAAAAATCTAGGGGAAAAAGTTGAAAAAATTGTTTTAAAAAAGACAAAAAATAGTCTTGGAACCCATAGCTCAGTGGTTAGTGTACTGACCACATACACCAGGGATGGCAGGTTTGAACTGGCCCAGGCCTGCTAGACAACAATGACAACTACACAAAAAATAATAATAATAGCTGGGCATTGTGACAGGTGCCTGTAGTCCCAGCTACTTAGGAGGCTGAGGCAAGAAATTTGCTTAAGCCCAAGAGTCTGAGGTGGCTGTGAGCTATGATGCCAAGGCAATCTACCAAGGGTGTCATAATGAGAGACTCTGTTGAAAAAGAAGGAAAGAAAGACAGAAAAAAAAGAAGGAAGGAAGGAAGGAAGGAAGAGCCATATATTACCTGAAAAAAAAGTGATTTTCTGTGGTACGAGATGCTAATCACAATGCTGATGCAGCTTATGAGATGGGGTCTGGAAATCTCTGTTTTGCTGAGAAGATCTGGTCCCATCTTTCTGATTTCTTTGCCCTCAATCACCACAGTGTTGGGAGTCTGAAGCTCTCATCAGCCTGCTTACTAGACACAACTCAACCTTTCTGAACTGTGTCCCTCGGCCATGCAGTGGCTTTCCCAGGAAAGCATATGTTGCTCCACCAGGCATGCCAGAACCAGCCTGGCACTAGTACCCTGCAGACTGATCCTTCAATGCAACTCTCCCGCGATGGTTGTGCTTGGCCAGCAGCCAAACAATGAGGGCACTACTCAACCCGGTGGCTCAGTCCCGGTCCCTGGGTGCTGTTCAGGATCACTTGCTCACCCAAGCTCTCCTGAGGTATCTCCACCAACTGCCCAGGTCCAGGAAAAAAAAAAAAACGTGCAGGGAAGGACCTCTCTGTCTGCAAACCACAACCAGCCTCTCTGGTAAGCAAGCATTTGCCTTCTGTGCCCATTCTTCATTGCTCCCCAGAAGACCAGATTGACCCTATCTTGCACTCCCTCATCCCACAGCTCCCACTTTCTTGAAACCTGTCCCTGAGCACATAGGCCTTGCAGAAATGGGAAGAGTTAAATAAACATACCCTGTGGAGATAGGGCAGATTAGCCCAGGTTGCAGGCCCTTGTAAAATACCATTTGGCTTTCTTTGAAATTGCTCTATTCCAATACCTTGCACCATAGATCTAACCTCCCTGTGGAAACAGGGCAGGATGCAGGCCCTGGTAAAACACCATTTGGATTTCTTTGATGCACAATCCCAACCCCCTGCCCTATAAAGCAAACCTTGCCTTTTGCTTCTGTAAACTGCTTTAGGTTAGGAATTTGAATCCCCTCACCAACTGAAAGAAGAGTATAAAAAATCCTTTGCCTCTGTAAATGCTTTGTCGAGATTCTTCATTCCGAACCTATTGGTCGGCTGACCAATAAAGACCCTATACCTAATTAGAACTCAGTGTGCTGGCGTTTTCTCTATCATTCCACTCATGTTGGGTACAAGACTCCTGATCGCCTTATTGGCTCCTGGAGTCTTTTGCTGCATCCCTATTACCCCAAAGAAATGTTTCTAAGCAGGGCACCCTAGGCAGATGTGCCTGGAGTCCTATTTCCCAGATCTCACCATGACCAGCTGCAAAGGAGCTGTCTCTAGTCAGCCATCTTCCTCTGCCCCTCCCTCAATTTCCTTTTGTTTAGATGAGGCTTCTTTTTTTATTTATGCCTCACTCATAAGGGAATATCTGTAGCATTTTTGGCATAAGAGCCTTTGGCTTTACTTGTGGGTGCTTTGATGGCAAACTAGGTTCTGGCTGGATATCTTTTCTTTTCTTGCCATTTTATGTTTTAATTTTTTTTATTAAATCATAGCTGTGTACATTAATGCAATCATGTGGTACAATGTGCTGGTTTCATATACAATCCAAAATATTTTCATCAAACTTATTAACATAAAATTCATGGCATTTTCTTGGTTATTATGTTAAGACCATTATATTCTGCATTCAGTAAGTTTCACCTGTACTCTTCTAAGAATCACTGTAGGTGTCCTCCCTCCAATTACCCTACCTCCACCCTTCCTCCACCTCCCCTGCCCTCTCTTGCCCTTTCCCCATATTGTCGTTCTATATTTGGACCATAGCCTTCGTATGAAAGCTATAAACTAGTTTCATAGTAGGGCTGAGTACATTGGATTCTTTTTCTTCCATTATTGAGATACTTTGATAAGAAGAACATGTTCCAGCCCCATCCATGTAAACATGAAAGAGGTAAAGTCTCTGGCTTTCTTTAAGGCTGCACAATATTCCATGGTATACATATACTACAATTTATTAATCCATTCATGGGATGATGGGCACTTGGGCTTCTTTCATGACCTAGCAATTATGAATTGGGCTGCAATAAACATTATGGTACAAATATTTTTGTTATAATGTGATTTTTGGTATTCTGGATATATACCAAGTAGAGTAATTATAAGTTCGAATGGCAGGTCTATTTTTAGATCTCTAAGTATTCTCCAAACTTCTTTCCAAAAGGAGCATATTAGTTTGCCTTCCCACAAGCAATGTAGAAGTGTTCCTTTTTCTCTACATCCACATCTTTTTATAGATAACCTCAGTTTCCAGGTTTCCTCAGTTGTTAGTTGTTTGTAGGCTGCAGCAGGGTGATATTTATGGTGTGAAGATTCATTGTCTGTCTTCGATGGGAGAGAATTGAGATTTTTTTTAACAAGTGAACAGTTTATTAAGAATTAAACAAAGGTATAATGTGATGCAGTACAAGAAAGACACTCAAAATGGGTATAATAGCACTACTCACACAAAAACTTAAATTTCACCTCAAAAACAATCACAAGACAACAGAGAAAGCAATTTCACTGTTATAAAATAACATATTTCGTGCAAAGTATTAACTCTGCCCCACCCAAAGCCCAACCTCCCAACAAACAAAAAACTATCTGGGAATACTGCTATGCTAACATATTAACCACAGTATAATCATTCATAGGAAAACAGTAATTAAGCAATGAATTAAATTGAGTAACAAAGTTCAAACTCTCATAAACTCATAGACCACAATGATTTTATAAAACAAGCAATTCCAGAAATCTTACAAACAATAAAAAAAGAAAAAATATTTCAATATCATTCTACTTGATCTGGATACACCTGATATTGAAATCAGAGAAAATATATTGTCATAAAGGGAAATTACAAACATGTTTCACTTATAGATGAGGATACAATATCCTGAACAACATATTGACAAGTTGAATTAAAAAATTAATGTTTAAGTAATTTGGTCAAAATTGAATCCAATTTATATGAAAGTTACTCACTATTTTCTTTTTTTTTGTTTTCTTTCCCTTGCCCCCTCCCTCCTTCTATGTCTTCTCTCTCCTTCCCCCATGCCCCGCTGTGTCATTGATTGCCATTAATTGTCCTCAGAGAATTGAGATTTTTTTAGATCTTTTCATTTTCCTCAGGCCTGTGGTGTTCCTAACAGTGTGAATTGTATCAACAAGCCCAGTTTAATCTCTGAGACAGTGGATGTTGCTTGTGGGTACGAATTAGCCACTCCCTGTATGATTGAGGCAGTAAATGTTAGAAAGAGTGTACTAATAGACTTCCCTGTCAGTTGGTGGTGCTTTCTGGAAGGAACATGCTATAGTGTTCCTTTTGAGATCTGTGAATGAATCTATGCTCTTATCAGAAGCACTCAAATGCCCCAGGTGTTTGGTAGCACCCTAGAATTTAAGTGAGACCTTATTCTCCATCACAGCAAAGGTGGCTGAGGGAGTGAGGGTGGGTAATTTTGGATGGGATGTGCCTGCCCTCATTTTCTACAAAAGCTAGTAGAGCATCTATTTTCAAGGTCTTTAAATTTTTGCTTTTAGATTTCTGGGTATGACTGCTAGGGAGGGTCTGAGATGGCCCTACTTAGCAAAAAGTCTGCTTGTGACAGTTGGGACCATCTGTGATCCACTATCTGGTTGTTGATAGTGGGTTTTGTTCCTCTTTCCCCTCCCCTATTTTGCAACATCCTTCCAGTATCTGCTGGTAGGCAAAAGCTAAAATTAGCTGAGCTCTCCTATGGTTTCACTGTGGCTGGGAGCTTTGCTGACCAGGATCCCAGCCTGGGGTAAAAGCATGGTTTTCCTGTGAGGGGAGTAATGGTATACACTGTACTGTGACTGGCACCCACAAAGAGCTCTCTTTTTACTTCTGCTCATGCAGGCTTCTGCACTGTCCAAAATTAGTTCCCAAATCTCCACCCCCAAGAAATATGATTGAGTCCTGAGGGCACAGGACCTGACCTTTGTTCTCATCGCTGTATTCCCAAAGATCAGTTTCTAACTGTATCAGAGAGAAATGCACTGGGTCCTGTGATGCTCATGGCATGTTTCTGAAGTCCTAATGTCCCTCCACTTTGGGCTGGGCTCTGTTCTAGTATCATAACCAGGAAAATAGCACTGGGGAGGACTGTGAAAAGGGGCCTTCCAGACTTAGCACCCCTTAGTCCTCTTTAGGTCTTTAAGATGATAGGTTTGAGCCCTACTCACCCATTGACCCATTCAGTTATTTATGTTCCTCAAAGGAATTAGTTGGCTTTTATCTCTGAGAAGCAAACAGAAGCTAAAACCAGCTACTTTATTTTTATTTATTTATTTATTTTTTTTGTAGAGACATAGTCTCACTTTTATCACCCTCAGTAGAGTGCCGTGGTATCACACAGCTCACAGCAACCACCAACTCCTGGGCTTAGGCGATTCTCTTGCCTCAGCCTCCTGAGTAGCTGGGACTACAGGCGCCCACCACAACACCCGGCTATTTTTCTGTTTTGCAGTTCAGCTGAGGCTGGGTTTGAACCTGCCACCTTCGGTATATGGGATCGGCACCCTACTCCATGGGTCACAGGTCCCGCCCAAAACCAGCGACTTTAGAAACAACAATTTTGTCAAAACCACAACTGCCTGAGGTAAAGAAACTCAGTATACTTTTACATACAGTGTTTTGACAATGGCTCACTTTGTCATGGCACACTGATTAGAAAACATTGCCAAGATTATAGTTTTTCAATAAATTCAAAGCAAAACTGGCTTTTCAAATTCTTATTAGTAGGAATAGGTAAACTGTTTTAGGGATTTTTCTTTTGAAGGAATGAATGGTAATTATCTGAGTATCTTTTTCTTAGATTTTACAGGTTTTTTCTTTTCCTTTTTTTTTTTTTTTTTGAGACAGAGTCTCAAGCTTTGGCCCTAGGTAGAGTGCTGTGGCATCATAGCTCACAGCAACCTCAAACTGGTGGGCTTAAGTGATTCTCTTGCCTCAGCTTCCCAAATGTCTGGGACTACAGGCACTCACCACAACACTCAGCTATTTTTGTTGATGTTGTTACAGTTTTCATTGTTCTTTTAGCTGGCCCATGCCTGGTTCAAACTGCCACCCTCAATGTATATGGCAGGTGCCCTGCTGACTGAGCTATGGGCACTGCTGATTTTACAGTTTTATAGCCAAGGATGATAAACAGTAACAATTAGCATCTCAATGGTGCTCTCACATTCAAAATACTTAGCAGCTACTAACTAGAACATGGGGATTCCCCATGTGGGGAATCACTGGAATTGCTACCACTAGACTACATTTTATAAAGATTTGTTTCTTGTGAACTGTCTAATAGTTTTTCTTAAATATTTAGCAGGACATTCCTCAGGAAAGATTGCCATTAATCACATTGATGAGTGTTGTAATTGGTTTTTTTAGGTCAACAGCCAAAATTGAATCACAAGGCCTACTGTCTTATTTCTCCACTCTGCTTTTTTTACAGGATGGCCAACATTCTGGCAATTTTGATGAAATCCAAAATAAAAGGAGGGGAATGAATTTCAAAGTTGGAGTTGGGTAAAGGTACCCTCTTGTCTGCACACTTGCAATTTTTTTTAATTCTCACTTTTGGACATCTGAATGTTGTTCTTTGTTGCAAATAAGCTATCTTTTTTATAGAACCTCTACACAGTACCCACAAAAAAGACATAATTAAAGATGGAAATGAAGACTGAGATCTACTTTTTATTGCTGAAGCAACTGCAATTTCTAAATTACATGTGATCCAATAAAAAAATTTAGTCAATTAAGTCTAGATGATTGGAAAAATCACCTTTTTTTCTTGCCTAGGGTTACAGAACTATAACCATTGTTAATTGTCATTATTTAAAATATCACCAGCAAATTATTTTCCAATGTTCCAGAGATGTCTGAATCTTAAACATTTTCTGGATTTTCATGATTCAATAAAATAAAGTTTAAAATTCTATGCAATTCATTTATGCAACTAATTGTTTATGCTGATGATTTCCCTCAAAACTTATGACCATTTTGGAATGTGCTTTAAAGATGTTTTATTACTGATACAATAGTAACAATGCCATGAAAAATTCATGCTAAGATAGTATCATAGTAACTGGCTGAAATATGTATTAGAAACCAGACTTTATCTGATGAGATTAATAATTCACTATAACTTTTTTGATAAAGTTGATATAAAGTACCTGTCCTGGGGAAATCAACCCTTCCAAAAATACAGAACACAACCAAATATGTCCACTATTAGTGACTAAAGTAAAAGAGAACAATAAAATTGACACAATTATATGTAACATAGATAAGTTAAAGATCTAATGAAATTGCATTTTGGCAGGAGCAAAGTTAATAAAAGTCAGTTTGCTTCTTTCTGAATTTTGTTTTTCCTATACCTTTCTGCAAAGCAGGTTTTTATTATTTCCATGGATTCTAATGAGTTCAGGCTGAAGGTGGGAAGGAAAGTAAACTAGTATGGTACATTTAAAAAATAAATTATTTGTTGCAATATCACGTATCAGTTAAGGATAAAATTGTTGTAATTAAATGATAACCTTAAACACAATAGATGAATTCTAGTTGAGTGGTAATCACCTTACATAAATAACCTTATTTTATTCTTATACAAGCATGCTTAGATATGCACCATTACTATACCACTTTGAACAGAAGTAAATATTGAGCCTCATAGATTATATAATTTGACAGAGTCAAGCAAACTAGATTTGAACTCAATGCTCTCTGACTCTACAGCATATACTCATTACTGCCATGTAGACAGTCTCTCAACAAAAGGAAAATGTGTTAATTCAGTACAAAAATGATATAGTAATTTTGCTAAAATTAATACCTTTGATAATGTAGTAAAATGCCCAAAAGATTTATTTGCAGACCAAAATTGGGGTTAATTTATCTCTGAAATGAGAAGGTTTGTGCTCAAAAGGTAATATCTAACTTGAGGTATATGTTACTCTGTCACAAGAAAAAGGGAAAGTTATTTTGAGTGTTTCCTTCTGAACTACTAGCACCAAAGGGTGAAAGTTATAGTAAGGTGGTTATTGACTGAAAGGAGAAAAACATAACAAAACAAACCCTTCCAACAAACAATGCTGCCCACAGATGTCAAAGTTCACAAAGAAACAAGAAGATTGTATTAGAGATAGTAGAAACAATTTAGGTCATCTTTTCTGCTAATTGAAGGGAGATCTAAAATTCCCTACAACCTTTGGATTTTATGATCTGTAATAGTGAAAGAATCCTGACTTTCATGTCATTGTCATTGGTTCCTTAGACAAAAAATTTACCAATAAAAGAATGATATTTCATTTGCTAAGTGAAAGCATATTATATAACAAAATTAGAATATCAGTATTTGTAAAATATTTATATCATGATTTTATAAGAGTTTACAAAGTGTACTGTTAGTGGTATATCTTTATGTGTAATGATGTCTGAAGGATTTCTCTAATCACAAATTTTTCCATGTTGCAGTTGTCACAGTACAGATCAAAGCTACAATTTAATAAGAGATGTAGCTTTTGGTGGAAAGAGTAAATGCTTTTTGTTCTCGTATATTGTTACTTTCCTTTTCCAATTTTCTTTTCTTTTCTTTCTTCTATGCCATGTATTTAGTGAAGTAGAAGGCCTGAGATTCTTTTCTGCTTAGAAGTCTCTACCTGCCCTTCTTGTGTAACAGAATTAGAAGTGTAGTCTAAGGGATAAGAACCGGGATATGGGACGTTTATGCCAGCTGAAATTGAGGCTTATTTTTTTACTATAAATCTTTCTTTATTCTTACTTTTCCAAAGTATTTTTCAGCTAGCAGAATGCTAAGATTGGGGATGCCAAAATGAGGCCCTGCTGCTTGTTTAAATTAAAATTAGAATGGAAAAAAATATATCCTTTAGTTTAATTAATAATAATGCAATTTATGTCAGTAGTTTTCAACAATGTACTGTGGTGATATAAGATATTAACAAGAGTGGACACTGATGTATAGGATATATGAGGACTTTTTGTACTATCAGTGATATGGGGTTTCTCCATTCAGGATGGGACAATGACCTCCACCCCTTTTTCTCGGCCTAAACAAATAGCCTTCTTTTTCTCCAAATTGCACTCTTTGACTACCACCACCAAGTTAGGAGAAAAGCAGTTTTGGTGGTATTTCATGTAACCTGGGCCTCATCTGAAGTGGAATCCCTGCTGTATTGCCCAGAGCTCCAAGGACTGCATTCATTTGTTAAAAAGTTCATTCACTAATCAAAATTGAGAAGGTGTTTTCCATTTGCCAAGTCCTGGTCAAATGTAATTCTCAAGACTTCCCTGTTTACAAATGGTATATGTAACCTCCTAGACAAAAGGCCCACATGAGACTTCCCACTTGGGTCTCCTCCCTCTGGGTCTGGTACCTTTTACACATTCTGTATTCCTTTCTATCTAATAAATCCTATCTTATCACTGATATGTGTGGTCCATGGGTTCATTGTTTGAATCTCCAAGACCAAGGACCTACTGCAGAAAGAAATATTATGAATATCATCACAACTTTCCTATAAGCCTCAAATTATTACAAAATAAAAACTTTATTCAAAAATTGATCCTGGGAGAGGGGCAAGATGGCCGTCTAGAAGCAGCTTCTGAAAGAGGCTCCTGTCCAAAAGGAAGGATAACCTCCACAAAATTCCCAATTAGCTGAAGACTGGGAGGCCAGCTAAGAGAGAAATGATAACTGGAGGTCACCTTTGCTGAGGCAAGCTGAGACTCCAAGAAAGCAAGCTTCAGATACAAAATTCATCTGAAAGGAAAAATGTCTGTCATCTCCCCCAAGAAAGCTGTGGGGTTTTTTTTGTTTTTCTGTTTCCTTTCTTTCTTTTTTCTCTTCTTTTGCTCCTGCAGAATTCTACAGACGAGTAGTGAACTGTGGACCTCTTGTCTCACCCCATGGGAGAATGCTATGGGAAGAGGGAACTACTAACTCAGAGAGACCCTGCTGTGATTCTAAACACTCTCTTCTTAGGCAAAAAAACTGCACTAAAGTTTTCCCCGCCATTCTGAATTTCCAGTACACCCTTCCCTCCTTACCTGATGAACCAGAAACCTAACCCCTGTTGAGACTGAAGGAGGAGGTTCTTGAGGAGCGCCTTCCTTCCCTGTCTACTGGACCAAGCACTCCACCTGGCAAGAGTCTCCAGGGACCACACCAAGCTTCCCAACCTCCCCCCCCACACACACACACCCAGCCCTGGCCAAGGAATCTGTCTGGGGACCATGTGGCTATGCACTGCACCTGCCTGGGATTCGCCCATGCAAACCCAACCATGGATGCTGACGGGGACTGTGCAGCCTCAAGCTGCACCTGACGGCCCCCTGCCTGCCACAGCCAGGAACTCCAGGAGCCACACAACCTGTGTCCTCCCTCCTGTGTCCTCCCTGCCACTCCACCAGACCTGCCCGTCTGACCAGGGCCTCTGGAAGCTGCCTGACTCACATCCTCCCTCCAGCACCTTCCCTGGCTCTGGGTGAGCCCTCCTCCTGGCTAGAGACTACTGGAACCATGGACTCTCTTTGCTAAAGTCACCAGGCACCAGGCACTCTCAGAACTGTGTGCACCATCCCCCGCCCTGCTGCTGGATAGTGTTTGCCATGCTCTGGAACTGGTCCAAAAGTCAGAACTCCCTGACTGGGGCAATCTCAGAGGAACTAAACAAGGTCACTCCCTACAAAGATCCAGCAACAATAGAGTGATTCTGCCGGGGTCTAATCTTAGAGAGACACCTCCTCAACTCTGAGGACAGCCAGAGGCAATGGTGAAAAACAATCATGCAGCAGATTCAAAGGAAAAACTCTGGTAATATGAGTAATGAGAGAAGATCAACTTCCCCAAGGAATGATAAAGCAGACATAGCACAAGATACCAAGCATAAACAAATGGCTGAGATGTCAAAAATCAAATTCAGAATCTGGATAGCAAATAAGATCAACAGAATGGAGGAAAAGATGGAATTAGAATTTCAAGAAGTAATACAAAAGATGTCTGAAGAATTCAATGAATTCAAAGACAAAATGAACAAAGATTTTTGACACATTGAGACAAGAATTTGCATCCCTCAAAGATCTGAGAAATTCAGTAGAATCCCTCAGTAACAGAATGGACGAAGCAGAAGAAATGATTTCTGATGTTGAAGACAAAGCTTTCGAATGCTACCAAACATTCAAAGAGGAGGAGAAATGGAGGGCAAAAAGACATCATTTTCTTAGAGATCTCTGGGATAATTCAAAGAAAAACGAATATTTGCCTTATAGAGATCCCTGAAAGTGACAAACTAGGTTCACAAGGTACAGAGTTTCTTCTTCATGAGATTAGGAAAGAGAACTTTCAGACATGCCAAGATATTCTGCCAAGATCAGACAGTTTCAGAACCCCAGCATGACTCAACCTGAACAAGACATCCCCCAGACACATCATAATAAAAATCACTAAAGTTAATATCGAGGAGAAAATTTTGAAAGCACCCAGAAGTAAGAAAACCATAACCTACAAGGGGAAGAATATTAGAATAACTGGAGATCTCTCTGCTCAAACATTTCAAGCTAGAAGAGGATGGTCATCGACTTTTAATATCCTAAAACAAAATAACTTTCAACCCACAATTCTGTATCCAGCTAAACTGAGTTTCATTTATGATGGAGAAATTAAATACTTTAATGACATCCACATGTTGAAGAAATTTGCCATAACTAAAACAGCTCTCC
>CAUYON010203892.1:0-10036 GCA_963573935.1 Arctocebus calabarensis | reverse complement strand
TAGAGTACTGTGGCATCACAGCTCACAGCAACCTCCAATTCCTGGGCTCAAGCGAGTCTCTTGCCTCCGCCTCCCAAGTAGCTGGGACTACAGGCACCCGCCACAATGCCCGGCCATTTTTGTTTTTGTTTTTGTTTTTTTTGGTTGCAGCCGTCATTGTTGTTTGGCGGGCCCAGGCTGGATTCGAACCTACCAGCTCAGGTGTACGTGGCTGGCGCCTTAGCCCGTTGAGCCACAGGTGCCGAGCCTGAATGGCCATCTCTTCACAGAAGGTGTGCACATGGCCAGTAGACACCTGAAACGATGCTCAGTGTCATTAGTGCTAGAGAAATCCCAGTCAGAATCATAGTATAGCCATTTACTCCTACTACAATGGCTATCATCAAAAAGAAAAGTAATAAGCATTGAGGGCAATGTGGAGAAATTGGAACCCTTGTACATTGCTGGTAAGATTGTAAAATGATAGAGCTGCTTTGGAAAAGCAGGCAGTTCCTCAAAATTTAAACACAGAGTTATTTACCATATGATCCAGCAATTTTACTTCTAGGTATATACCCAAGAAAAGTGAAAACATGTCCACATGAAAATTAATAGCATCACTAAAAAGTAGAAACAACCCCATGTTCGCTAACCATGGAATTGGTACGTTGTTGCATCTGTGCAGTGGAATAGTATTTAAACCATAAACAGGCGTGAAATGCTGATGCATGCTAGAACATGATGAACCCTGAAAACATTTTGCTAATGTCATAAAAGACCATGCATTGTGTGAGTCCATGAATATAAAATGTCTAAAATAGGCAAATTGGGCAGCACCTGTGGGTCAAAGGAGTAGGGCCTTCAAACCCAGCCCCAGACAAAGACTGCAAAAAAAAAAAAAGAATAGAAAAGAATAATAGGCAAATTTATTGAAATGGAGAGTAGATCAGTCTTTGCCTCTGGCTGGGGCTGGAGAGCAAGAGAGTTGAAGTGCTTATCTGAAATGCTTGGGGCCAGAAATATTCAGAATTTTGAAAATTTTTGGATTTTGGAATATTTACATATTTATATCAATAAGATTTCTTGGGGATGGGACCTAGGTCTAAAGATGAAGTTCATTTATGTTTCATATGCCTTGTGCATATCACCTAAAGCTAATTTTATAGGATATTTTTAATAACATGTGTGGCCTATGGCATGAGGTCAGGTGTAGAATTTTCTACCTGTGGTATCATGCTAGCACTCAAAAAGTTTCAGATTTTGGAGCATTTTGGACTTCAGTGTTCAAATGAGTGATACTCAGCCTGTAGCCACCCAAATACTCATGGAACTAGAATGACAGCGCTGTTATAATTAGTTTAGAGGGAAAAGTTAGCCAGTCATTATCTTCCGAGACTCAGGGCTGCTTCCACCCTCTTTCCTATGCCCATCCTCTGTACATATCAAAACAGAAATATCTGTTTTACTGCTTACAAAGTGTGCGCTGATACCTTAACTCATTTAAATTAGAGAGCAACCTTGTGAGGCTAGTATGATGGTTAAGCCATTTTACAAAGAAGGAAACTGACTTGGAAAGTTTTTAAGAATTTTCACTCAAATCACTCCGGGACATTGCCAGACTTGAAAGCCAGGGCCTTTCAAGTTCCTGGACTGCAGAGCCCCTCACCTCCACGCGTCCATAATAAGGTCCCTGACTGTTGGCTGCGTGCCTGGGTCACAGAGAAGGCCACCTACAGGTAGTTGGCAAACCTCTGAGCCTGTTACTTTGCAAAGTCAAAGAGAAATTACTCTTTTGGTTGCCCTTTGTGTTAGACTGGCAGGTCTCTGGGTAGAGCAGTCAAGATTAAAATCATGAGTAGAGGCAATAAAATGAAAGTCAGCAGTCGGTTTTTCTCAGTCCCTATGTTTTGTTGCAAATAGATCTTTAAAGACAAGAAAAATTGATTCCTAAGATCAGAGGCTGGTTCATGCTGTGCCCATGATTTTATTCATTTTGTTCTGAGGAAATGAGTAATAGGCCCATTTGCTTACCATCCCCTGTGGCTGAGCTGGTTCTGCTGCACAGCAGTTGGGGAAATTCAATTCAGCAGACGTTTACTGATGACCAGCACACAAGGAGCTGCGGTTCCGAGATGAGTAAGGGAGCCCGGAGTACATTTTAGGTCTTTTAATCGTGGGATATAGTTATTCTTTTAAAAGCAGGATTTGGATTATTTTATATTTTGGTAAAATACAGTCCTCTGAGAAAGTTGCTATCTAAATAACAGCTTTCTGTTTGTTGAGCATACAGAAAGAGGAGTGATACAAATATTTAGAACTCAGTGGTAGTACAGACTGATCTTTCATTTCAAGGCCAGCCCTGTTAGATTCCAGGGTGGTGACATTTTATCCTTTCAGAAATTAATGGAATCCCTTCATAGGCCGTCAGTAAAAGCATTAGGATTTACAGTTGAAAGTTAACCCAGCCAGCACTCCGTTGACGTCTGTCAGATCATCATGTCTGTGCACACCATGAAAAGTAATATGCAAACATTAAAGAAGATGTTGCAAAGTAGAGTAAACTAGTCCCCCACGGTGTCGTACCCCGAAACTAAGAGCCAGTTGGACCTTGGGCAAGTTATCTTTTCATTTCCATGTCCTCATTCATAAAATTGAGAATAATACTACCTGTTTTATGGGGCTTTCCCAGGAATAAATGAGATAGCAAATTAAAGTGCACATACAAAAAGACACAGTAAATGTGTATCTTATTAGGACAAAATAAGCATTTTTATATAGTCCATTTGTCTTGTTTTTTCTGGTTTTTTACAAAGTTTTTTGGTTATATTTTTGTACCCTCATTTCTTTTTTTCTTTTTTTTTTTTTGAGACAGAGTCTCAGTTGCCCTTGGTAGAGTGCTATGGCATCACAGTTCACAGTAACCTCCAACTCTTGGAGTTAAGCGATGCTCTTGCCTCAGCCTCCCAAGTAGCTGGGAGTACAGGCACCTGCCACAACACCAGGCTTTTTTTAGTTGTTGTTTGTTTTTTGTGGTAGTTGTCATTGTTATCTGGCAGTCCTGGACTGGGTTGAACCCCCAGCTCCGGTGTATGCGGCCAACACCTTAGCCACTGAGGTACAGGTGCTGAGCTGCTGATGTTAATTTTTAGAGGTTGCACACTGTTCCTGGTGGGGTATGGGTGTGCCATCATAACTCATCCTTTCCCCTGTTGTTGGGCATTTATGTTCTTTTCAACATTTCAATATTATAAATAGTGCTTCATTGAACAGTTTTATATTTGTGGTGTATTTTTACTTTGGGGGAAATTTTTTTTTTTTTTTGAGACAGAGTCTTGCTATGTCACCCTTGGTAGAGTGCTGTGGCATCACAGCTCACAGCAACCTCAAATTCTTGGGCTTAAGTGATTTACTTGCCTCAGCCTCCCAAGCAGCTGGGACTATAGGCGCCTGCCCCAATGCCTGGCTGTTTTTTTGTGAACCTGCCAGCCCTAGTGTATGTGGCTGGCACCCTAGCAAATGAGCTATAGATGCCGAGTATTTCTTGGGAAATCTTAAGCGTGTTTCTTAGTCTCTCTATGTTGCCTTGTATGCTGAATGGGGATAAAATGGTATCTGCCTGGGAGGATGCTGGCTGTGTGGATTAAATGAAGCAGTGCCACAAAGCACTCGGAACAGTGCTTTGCACTTACCAAATACTTCACAAACTTTTTTCCTTTTTTTCTTTTCTTTTTTTTGACATGCGATCTTGCTCTGTCTCCTCTGCTAGAGTGCAGTGGAAGAGGAGGTCAACACGTAGAGAATATTTTGTAAATATTTTGTAAAATTTAGTAGTTAATATTTTGTAAATGAAGGTGCATTTAGCTGTAATTTCTGGTTTTCCTGGTGTATGGTGACTTTATGGGTAATCTTTGGGACACACTGTACTTTTTGTAGACAGGGTCTCACTCTTGGTCAAGCTGTTCTCAAATTCCCGACCTTAAGCAGTCCTGCTGCCTCAGCTTCCCAGAATGCAAGATTACGGGTGTGAGCCAGCACGCCTGGCCTCCTTTCCTTTAAAATAATAGTGAAAAACAAGTTCATCCATGTCTGAGCAGCTCATTGTGACTATGACTCACTTTTGCTCATTCTTCTGAACAGTCAGATCTTGTCTGCACTGTCAGGTTCCAGAGGCTGTTTGGAAGTCTGTTTTTTTGAAGCTTTTGGTCCCTGGCTGCATTCTACCAAATTATAGAGTAAGTTGGTCCTTTGAAGCTTAAAAACTCAGCGTGTTTTATTCCTTACTGAATGAAGTACATACTAATTGGCGACCTTATATTTTTACTTTTTCTAAAACCAGCCAATGGTTTGCTCTAGGAAAATCTGTTGTGGCAAATAATGACCTCTATGATTGCATACCCTCTTCAGAGAAAAGAAATTAGCAAGGGTACCCGTAATGTCCTAAGTTTATACTTGTCCTCATGTTGTTATTCCTAGCACTACCTTCACCCTCAGAAGCGACCTCAGATGGTAAATTGTATCATCATCCTGGTTCCGGGGATTCTGTAAGCAGCGGGATGTCTGCCATTCTTGCCTCCCCTCTCCTTTCCCGGACACCTCGCCGTCTGTCTAACGAAGGTTTTCGCCGCATTACTTTCAGCACACTTCATCTGGAAGGCTCTTCTGCATCTGTCCAGCCTCTTTCCGTTCTCCTTAGCCCAGCAGGCATTCACTCAAGTGTGCCCATTTTATCACTTCTTCCTTCATTTTCCTGCTGGTTGGCAATGGCATAGACAGGGCACTTTTCATTTGTTTTAAAAGTGATTTTGTTGCTTCTAGATGAATAATAGAGGGGGGAAAGTGCCTTTGTTCTTCAGAATTATTTGTTCTGCAGCTCAAATTCATCCTATGGGCAAATGTTAACATTCTTTATTTCTCAGCACTTGCAATTTTAAAAATCCTGTCTACTGTCTATTTCCTCTTAAGTGCAGACCTCTTCTTACTGGGACTCTAAGCCTTATCTTGTCCTTACCAAACAAAATAAGGTTAATTATATTCATAAAGCACTTTAAGAGCCCTTATGTAATCACAGCAAACAGGTCAACGATGAGTAGGCAACGGCAAAGACAAGTCCAAAGTGATAGTACTCAGCGCCTATCTCCATGATTGACCACAGCAGTTTTGCTTGTAAGATGAAAGTTTATAAGTACAGAAGCTTTTCCATTGGAAACAAGATCAAGTTAGTGTCTTACTTGTGGTTACCTTATGTACTCAGGTAACTATGTTTAAACTGGCATAAAGGGCTTTGTGATTTGAGAGATTCTTGGGTAATGCATCCACATTTTAAGGAGGAAAGGTGAAAACGTTCAGAGGAGGGATCCTGCCAGATTGAACCAGTGCAGTGTCAGCGTGGAGACTGTCGTGCATAGGTCAGAGCGTGGATTCTCAGTGGAAGGTTTGTTTTCTGTTTGTTTTAACTAGGCGATTTTCGAATGGTTGTTGGAGAGGATAAGACAAAAGTGTTGAACATCGTGAAGCCCAACATAGCCTACTTCCGCGAGCTCTATGGCAGCATACTGCAGGAGAACCCCCAAGTGGTGTATAAAACCCAGCAAGGCCGCCTGGAGGTAACTGTGTGTGGAAAATAGCGTGCGTTGTTTCTAAGAGAGAGCCATGGGCAGGAAGAAAGTAAGGGGTAGAACAGTATGGCTAGTGTGATAATGATTGTATTTTAAAAGGTACCATACAGGGTGGCCATAAAGTTCATGTGCAATGTAAAATAGTGTGCAACTTAAAATTGCATGTAAGTATAAGCTTCTGTATATTTGGAATATGTCAAAAGGTAACGCAGAGATTAGTAAAATAGGGCTGCCTTTGGAGAAGGGAATTGGGGGCAGAAGTAGGGGAGAGATTTGTTTTCACCATGTATATCTTCTTAAGCCCTTGTAATTCTTGCTGTATATGTTAATTACCAATCAAAACAAGTAAAAATAAACTCTCAGGTTACTTTGGTTCTATCCCCCAATCCCATTTGCCTCCCCAGAGGTAGCCATACTAATAGTTTTGTCTATTAGTCTAGTTTACAAAAGAATAGTTTAGTCTATTCTTCCAGATCTTTTTCCCTATGTTTATAGATACTTATACATATCCATAATATATTCATATATAGCTCTACATGCACGTGTGTGAGGAGGTTGGGTCTTATCTGATTTTGCTATACGGACATGGGCTCCTACTTACGCTTACTAGTCTGTAGCTTGCTTTTGCCCTACTTGTTACCTTTATGTCACGGGACTTTCCTTTTTGATATGTTAAATAAAACTTTCTTATCAAGGTGTTTTTTTTGTTTGTTTGTTTTTTTGTAGAGACAGAGTCTCACTTTGTCACCCTTGGTAGAGTGCTGTGGCGTCACACGGCTCACAGCAACCTCCAACTCCTGGGCTTAGGTGATTCCCCTGCCTCAGCCTCCCAAGTAGCTGGGACCACAGGCGCCTGCCACAACGCCAGGCTATTTTTCTGTTTTTTGCACTTCAGCCAAGGCTGGGTCTGAACCCACCACCTTCGGTACATGGGGCCGGTGCCCTACTCGATGAGCCATAGGCGCTGCCCTTATTAATATATTTTTTAAAGTAATATTAAGTGTTTGAAAATAAACTTCTCTTGGGGTGGTGCCTGTGGCTCAGGGAGTTGGGCACTAGCCCCATATACTGAGGGTGGTGGGTTCAAACCTGGCCCAGGCCAAACTGCCACAAAAAAATAGCCAGGCATTGTGGTGGGCGCCTGTAGTCCCGGCTACTTGGGAGGCTAAGGCATGACAATCGCCTAAGCCCAAGAGCTGGAGGTTGCTGTGAGCAGTCATGCCATGGTACTCTACTGAGGGTGACAAAGTGAGACTCTGTCTCTTAAAAAAAAAAAAAAAAAAGGCAGCGGGCGCCTGTGGCTCAGGAATAGGGTGCTGGCCCCATATACAGAAGGTGGTGGGATCGAACCCAGCCTCGACCAAACTGCAAAACAGAAAAATAGCCAGGCGTTGTGGCAGGCACCTGTAGTCCCAGCTACTCAGGAGGCTGAGGCAAGAGAATTGCCTAAGCCCAGGAGTTGGAGGTTGCTGTGAGTTGTGTGACGCCACGGCAGTCTACTGAGGTTGATAAAGTAATACTCTGTCTCAATTAAAAAACAAAAAAAAGAAACTTCTCTTGGAGGAAAGTAATTCAGGTTTGAGATTTTTTTAAAACCATAGAAATCACAAGGTTGGTTTTTTTTTTTCTTTTAACATAAAGAACATTATTTTTCTTCTGTCTTTTCTTTCTTTCTTTTTTTTTTTTTTTTTTTATAGACAGAGTCTCACATTATCACCCCTAGGTGGAGTGCTGTGGCATCACACAGCTCACAGCAACCTCCATCTCCTGGGCTTAGGCAATTGTCTTGCCTCAGCCTCCCGAGTAGCTGGGAACTACAGGCGCCCGCCACAACACCTGGCTATTTTTCTGTTTTGCAGTTCAGCTGAGGCTGGATTTGAACCCGCCACCTTCGGCTTATGGGGCCAGTGCCCTACTCACTGAGCCACAGGCACTGCCCAATTTTACTTCTTTTGTGCTCCTCCTCTTCCACATAATGGGGCAACTAACACTATTGAGTAACAGATGAGTGGAATTTCTAGAACTAGAAAGAGAGCTTTAAAACCTAGGAATTATTGGCTCGGCACCTATGGCTCAACAGGCTAAAGTGCCAGCCATGTACACCTGAGCTGGAGGGTTCGAATCCAGCCCCGGCCCGCCAAAAACAACAATGACGGCTGCAACTAAAAGATGGCTGGGCATTGTGGCGGGCACCTGTGGTCCCAGCTACTTGGGAGGCAGAGGCAGGAGACTCGCTTGAGCCCAGGAATTGGAGGTTGCTGTGAGCTGTGATGCCGCAGCACTCTATCCAGGGTGACAGCTTGAGGATCTGTCTCAAAAAAAAAAAAAACCCAAAAAACTAGGAATTAATATTATTGCCTTTTATTTCAGATTACTATGAGGGTACATATGATATGGTTACATTGTTTGCATTTGTTAGGTCAAGCATCCACATGGCAGGTGTGCCGCACGCCCCTAAGTTATTTTTAAAGTTGGAAAAGAATAGAGAGCGACGTGTGAAATGCCAGACACCTGCCACTCAGTTTAGCAGATTTTGCCGCATTTGGTTCAGATGGAGGGTTCTTTGTTTTTAACTTTTACTTGGGTCAAAATAATGTGTGCTCATGCTTTAAAAGCCAGACAGTACCTCAAGGTTTATTACAGAAATGGCAGTTCTGAGCTGTACTCCTTCCTCAGGCCTTCTTCCCAGAGGTGGCTGCTTTCATCTCAGTAGCTGCTTCTTAGTTTTACCTCCATGGGGCGGCGCCTGTGGCTCAAAGGAGTAGGGTGCTGGCCCCATATGCCCGAGGTGGCAGGTTCAAACCCACCCCCGGCCAAAAACCACAAAAAAAAAAAAAAAAAATTACCTCCATGTTATAGATAATATGATTTTATTATTGTTAATTGATTTTTTTCTGGAAGACGAGGACTTTTTTTCTCTTTTACACTACCCCATCAACACACTCTTCCCCCCCCCCACCTCAACCCCTTGTACTTCACATATAGTTACTTCATAATTATTGGTTAGGTTAATATTCAATATTTACTTTATTATGACAGCTTTTTCTTTATTGCTGATATATTATGAAATTTCCTTTCTGTACAACTTTGTTTTTCCTAGAGTTAATAATTATCTCATTTTTCCCCCAGTTTCTTAGGTCACTAATTCGTCTTCAAACTCTGATAGATTTGTAAAAGTCCTTCCATTATGGACAAAACATTGGATATTTTCTGTTGTTGTTTTCTTGGGAACATGCTTCTCAGAGCCCTGTGGCCAGTTCTTCTCGGCCAGGCCGGTTGTTTTCTAGGCCTGCCACACAGCCGTGCTCCTTGAACTGCCTTTCATTATCACCCTGAGAATTTCCATTGTTTCTCTTCTCTACTAGTTTTTGGTTTTCTTAGTCTTCTATTTTCCTCCTTCTTGGTTTACTTTCACTTTGGTGAAGTAAAAAGACCCCTGTCTTTTAGTTAAAGGATGACAGAAAGTAAAAAGACAAAGGGTGTGAGTGAGGTGAATGTTTTGAGACCCTGTATCTCTGAAGATTCTGCCCTCCCATTGACTGACCAGATTCTAGGGTGGGAATAATTTTCCCTCTGAATTTTTAAGTCGTAGCTTGCTTTCTTTTGTTCAATTTTTAGCGACAACCTGTTGCCCAGGCTGGAGTGCAGTGGTGTTGTCATAGCTGCAACAACTGACCTGTATGTCATCCCAGCTATGCAACCTTGGAATCCTAGGTTCAAGCAATCTTCTTGCCTTAGCCTCCCCAGTAGCTGGGACTACAGGTGTGTGCCACCACACCTGACTACTTTTTAAAACACTATTATAGAGACAAGAACTTGCTTTGTTGCTCCACTTGTCTCAGACTCCTTGCCTCAGGTGATCCAAAGTGCTAGGATTACCTGCATGAGCTGCTGTGCGCAGCCTGTTTTTAATTTAGCTTTGCAGAATACTTTCAAATTGATCTTCTAACACTTCTACTGAATTGTTAATTTCCCCAAATGTTTTTTTTTTCCCCATGGGACTCATTGAGGGTATAAGAAACCAGGTTACACTGATTGCATTTGTAGGTAAAATCCCTCTTACAATCGTGTTTTGCCCCCCAAAAGGTGTGGCACACACCAAGACCCCACCCACCTCACTCCTTCCCTCTCTCTGCTCTTCCTTTCCCCACCCCTCCCGCATTCTTTCTCTCTCTGCTCTTCCCCCACCCCCACTATGTCATTAATTGTCATTAATTGTCCTCATATCAAAATTGAGTACATGGGATTCATGCTTCTCCATTCTTGTGATGCTTTACTAAGAATAATGTGTTCCACTTCCGTCCAGGTTAACACAAAGGATGTAAAGTCTCCATTTTTATTAGTTTAGGCTGAATAGTATTCCATAGTGTACATGTACCACAGCTTGTTAAATTTATTCCTGGGTTGGTGGGCATTTAGGCTGTTTCCACATTTTGGCGATT
>CAUYON010203890.1:0-24727 GCA_963573935.1 Arctocebus calabarensis | reverse complement strand
TCACCCTGGATAGAGTGCTGTGACATCACAGCTCACAGCAACCTCCAATTCCTGGGCTCAAGCGAGTCTCTTGCCTCCGCCTCCCAAGTAGCTGGGACTACAGGTGCCCGCCACAACGCCCGGCCATTTTTTGGTTGCAGCCATCATTGTTGTTTGGCGGGCCAGGGCTGGATTCGAACCCCCCAGCTCAGATGTACGTGGCTGGCGCCTTAGCCCGTTGAGCCACAGGCACCGAGCCCTCACTGATGCTTTGAGAAAAATACATTGAATGATTTTTTTTCCCTTTCTTCTCGTCTTTCTTCTTCTTTTGAGACAACATCTCACTCTTTGCTTAGGCTAGAATATAGTGGCATCATTACCGCTCACTGCACACTCAAATTCCTGGCCTCAACAGATCCTCCCATCTTGGACTCTCAAAGTACTGGGATTACAGGTGTGAGCCACTATGCCTGGCCTACTGGATGGTTTTAATAGCAGATTAGACATCGTAGAAGACCATATAAATAGAAATACTCACAGGAAGCACACTGAGAAAAAAGACATAAACAATGATCTCAGCTGACACTTTGACTGCAACCTCATGAAAGACTATGAGTCAGAGCCACCCAGCTATGCTGCACCGTAATTCCTGACCCAGAAAGGCTTTGAGATAATAAATACTTGTTATTTAAACTACTAAATGTTGGGGTAATTTGCTGTGCAGCAACAGACAATCCATTGTCTTTGCATTTTACTCTAACTTCTTCATGTGTAAGTTTCTCCTCTTTAGTGATCAACTTCTAAGAAGAGTTGTGAATGCACTATTAGCTCTACTTTCTTCGTTTTTTTTTTTTTCAAGATAGAAGTGTCACTGTCTCGCCCTTGGAGGAGTGCTGTGGTGTCACAGCTCACAGCAACCTTAAACTCCGGGGCTTAAGTGATTTTCTTGCCTCAGCCTCCCAAGTAGCTGGGACCATAGGCACCCGCCACAATGCCCAGCCATTTTTTGTTGCAGTTGTCATTGTAGTTCAGCTGGCCTGGACTGGATTTGAACCCACCAGCCTTGGTGTATGTGGCTGGCACTGTAACCACTGTGCTAAGGGTGCTGAGCCAGTTCAACTTTCTTAACTTCCATTTGTCCCTGTCCTGCTGCAGTCAAGTTTCTGTCATCCTCCCTACCACCATCTCCACTGACTCAGCTCTCACTAATGTCATCTGTGAGCTCCTTGTAGCTAGGGGCATTTTACAGTCCTCATCTCCCCTGGCCTCTTTACTGTCAAGAATGTTTGCCGCTCCCTTCCCCCTCTGCCTTAATGTGCTATCTTCTTGACTTTCCTTGTTTTCAGCCATTCCTTCAGGGCTCTTAAGTGGGTTTCTCCTTAGTGATCTTCTCTTTAATGGTTGTTTCTTGCAGAATTTTGTCCTTCCCTCTCCACATACCCAATCCACTTCACGTACCTTCATCAAGAGACGTCTTATACATATGTGTGGCTTCAACAAGAAGCAATGTGTGGCCTCAGTGTCCCGTTGACACTCTTGACCAGCATCACGGCTCCATTCTTGCCCTCGTGTTGATGATGGTGATTTTGGCTGCAAAATCAGCCTAAACTTGGCCTAACCCAAGTTGGCTTCAACATAAGGGGTTGTATATTAGGGAGGTTGCATAAGGAGAAGGCTGGAAGGAGGGTAGTCCCAGAATTGGTTGACTCATCAGCTTGGTGATGTCATCAAGCACCTGGTTTCCTTTCTTTCTTTCTTTCCTTTTTTTTTTTTTTTTTTTGTAGAGACAGAGTCTCACTTTATCACCCTCGGTAGAGTGCTGTGGCATCACACAGCTCACAGCAACTTCCAACTCCTGGGCTTAGGCGATTTTCTTGCCTCAGCCTCCCGAGTAGCTGGGACTACAGGCGCCCACCACAATGCCCGGCTTTTGTTGTTGTTGCCATTTGGCTAAGGCTGGGTTTGAACCCACCACCCTTGCTACATGGGGCTGGCGCCTACGCACTGAGCCACAGATGCTGCCCACATCTGGCTTCCTTTCATCTTTCTGTCTTGCCATGCTCATTGAGCTCTCTTCAAGCAACTCTTCTCATGATGTAGACATAGTTGCTACAGGCTCACACAGCCATACAGATTCAACAATGTCTAGAATCAAGGATAACTTTCTCAGAAGCCTCTTACAGACTTTTCTTCTCATTTCATTGGCCATTGCTTGCCTGTGCCTAAGCCAGTCACTGTTAAGGGGAACAGGACCACCATGGTAGCCTTAAACCATGTGTGAACTGGACCCTGGGAGTTGTGAGCCCCCCTCCTCTGAAACACATGTCCACTTGGGGGACAAAGTGCCTGAATAAATCTTGGGTTCTGTTTCAAGAAAGGCAGGGGACAGTGGCTGCTGGGCAGGTAAGTGTGACTGTTTCCCTTTGTCTGACTTTTTATCCCAATCTGGTCAGATACCTGACTGTGTCGATGCTTTGATTAAACCCTGAAATGGTTACACAATAACTTCTGATTAAATTCCAAGTTCCTGGCATGGCATCCTGGCCCTTATCTGCCTGGCCTTTATCCAGTCTTTTCTCCCACTACTCCCACTTTGTACCTTCATGCTTCATCGACTCCATATATTCTGTGTTTCCTATACTTGCCATGCCATTATCCTTCAACACTCACATTAGACATCGCTTTCTCCAGAAAGCTGTAGGTTGCAGGTGATCCAAGTTCTGGGTCCCCATAGCACCCTGTGTGTCCATCTCTGCTTCTGAGGCTTCTGTGCCACTGACTTTTTTGAGCACTAATTGCTGGATAAATGTTTTCTGAGCTGAACTGAACCCCTGTCAGCCTCTCTCCTGGGGCTCAGTACTGTTGGACACATACACCTGGTTGTCCCACTGCCACCTAAATCCTAGCATGTCCAGTATGTGCTGTGTCATCATCTCATTCTGACATTGTCTTCCTCCTGCCTTTCTTACGTTGGGGAATGTACCTCTGTCGAGTTGGCCCCGGCAGGAGATTGGGACCCACCCTTTATCTTCCTTGACCCCACGTCCATGTTGTCCACCAGCTCTGTCACTCCCCTCTTCAAAGGCCTCCCTGATGGGCCTCTTTCCTTCCTTTCTCTTCTCACTGCCTGGTCTGAGCCCTGATCAACTCTGTGGGTTACTTCACCCGGCAGACTGGTCTCCTTGTCTCCATCCTGTCCTTTCTCTGTGCTGTAGCTGAGTGTACTTGGTGAGACGGTCACTCTGCGGTTTAAAATCCTTTTATGGCCTTGATTCCCTTATCAAATGGATTTTCTTGGTTGTAAGACCCTTCTAGTCTGGCTTCTCTTTGGTTCTTCAGCTGTATCTCTGATACTCTCACGTGCAGGTGAACTCAAACCACATGAGATTGTTTCCAATTTCCCCAAAGATTTTTTCTCTTTGTTAAGTGAGTATCTCCCCACTTCTTCCCATTGTTGGCTCATGAGTCCTTGTCTTCCAGGGCTCAGCTCGGTCTTTGCTGCCCTCACCTGCTTCCCAGGGAGGACCCTGTTGCCTCCACTCCAGCAATTTGATTGCTCCACTCCAGGTGTTGGTGGCTAAACACACATGATTTCATTGCAGCAAAGACAGTGCCAGGAAACAATAAACCCAAGGTATTAATGGAATAAATGATGCTCTGGCTGAGGAATCAGGGACAGCTCTCCTGAGGAAGTGATGCTTACATTGGCCTCCAGGGACGAGGAGGAGTTGGCAGCCAGGTAAAGAAGATGGGGCGAGGGTGTCGGTGGCATTTTAGGCAGAGGACTGTCACAGGGAGGGCTCTGAGTGGAGGAGTGTGACTCTCTGAGGAACTAGTGGAGCAGTGTGACTAGCAGCAGAAGCTGGTGGGGAGTCAGGACGGGTGACACAGGGGCGGGAAGCCACACAAAAGACTTTGGGTTTTATTCTGAGAGCTCTGGGAAGCCTTTACGGGGTTTTAGGCGAAGAAGCAATATGATCAGATTTGTATTTTAAAATCTTCCTCTGTGGCCATAGAGGATGGAATTAAGGACTGGAGGGATGGGAGTGGGGCCAGTGAGGAGGTGTTTGGGTAGTAATTTGGGCTAGAGCGGTGGAGAGAGAAGGAGGGTGATGCTGAGAGCTGTTTATGAGCCTGGGTCCAAAAGGTGAGGGGAGACAGGAGCCAAGGAGGCCCCCATCGTCTGGGAGAATGCTAAGGCTCTGCCTGAGGTGGGGGACACTGGACAAGGAGAAGCAGACCGAATCTATTTGGGACATAGGGGTGACTCCCTAAGAATGGACATGTGTGTGATTCATCTCTAGGTCTCTGGCTGGGCACAGCATGAGACCAGTTTGCAAGGTGGATGATTGGAAACCTACTATTGGGCTTGCTGACCTGCTTTTTGGTTGAGCAGCCAGGGCACAGCGCTGCTCCTCAGATGTCAAGGGCAAAGTGCCTGTGAGAGTGATTCCTACTTGGTGGCTCATCTGCCCAAGTAGGCTGCAGTGGTGAGAGCAGAGAGAGGCACATGGGCATGGGTGAGAGAGAAGGGGACACTGGAGCTTGGGGGCACTATGCATGGTGTCTTGTCACCATTCCTGGACAGTCACTGTGCAGCTGGGGCATGGCTTGGCTGCAGGACAGTACTTGTAGTCCAGAGACTCAGGATACTTCCCTGCCAATAACATATAACATTCCCCAGACATTTCCTTGGAGCTTGGGATTCCATTCTGCAGCTTGCTCTGTTTGGGCATGTGAGAGTCAGAGAAGGACTCCTGATCATTTGGGCAGGGCCTTGAGGGATGAATAAGAGTTCTCTAAGTAGCAAATAAAGGGAAATGGAGCCTATGCTACTTTGGGAATGATTTTTAGAGATGCCTACATGTGCTCTGAGGGAAGATGGAAAAAGTGTTTAGAGACGGTTGTCCTCATTCCAGCCAGGAAATCAGAGGAAGGAATCAGGTTCAAAGGTCTGAACTCATAAAGTTAGAATAACTCCTTTGAGTCCTGGCTGTTTTCTCACCCCATGTTTGACTCAGCATGTGTGTTCAAGGTCTTTTTGGATAGCGCCCTCTAGACACATCAGTGCTGCCAGGTCCGGGACCTGGA
The DNA here is from genome assembly GCA_963573935.1 of Arctocebus calabarensis. NCBI lineage: Eukaryota > Metazoa > Chordata > Mammalia > Primates > Lorisidae > Arctocebus > Arctocebus calabarensis. Next base: position 19,657 of record CAUYON010203890.1, on the reverse strand, counting down.
AACACTGGGATCCTGCTGGGCTAGAAGAGCACGTGTGACCCCCGGGATTAACACGCAATGCAGCAAGGATGGCTTCCAGCCGGGGGCCTGGGGCTGGAGAGCCCACCTGCTAAATACTTGTGCTAATAAGAAATCTTGAGACGTGATTGTTGGGCATGGCTTGTCTGTCCAGCTCTGCTGTTTTTCCTTCTTCCACCCTTTCTCCTCTTTCCCACTCTCCTTCCTCCTTTAGTGCATATGTCTGTCTCTCTCCATCTCTACTGTTTTTCTTTTCTTTTTTTTTTTTTTTTTGAGACAGAGCCTCAAGCTGTCACCCTAGATAGAGTGCTATGGCATCACAGCCCACAGCAACCTCCAATTCCTGGGCTCAAGCGAGTCTCTTGCCTCTGCCTCCCAAGTAGCTGGGACTACAGGCGCCCGCCACAACGTCCGGCCATTTTTTGGTTGCAGCTGTCGTTGTTTGGCGGGTCCTGGGGCTGGATTCGAACCCGCCAGCTCAGGTGTACGTGGCTGGCGCCTTAGCCCGTTGAGCCACAGGCGCCAAGCCTGTTTTTCTTTTTCATTCCGGTCTCTTTGAGTGTCTCTCTATCTCTTTCCCATATCTCTTGCTGACCTTGAGGTCATCTCTTGGCCTCCTCTCTTTGAGGGAGCCCCAACTTGCCTTTGAGGGTGTTCGGAGAGGGCTGAGTTAGTGGGACTCTCAAATTGGATATCAGCCTCCCTTGACAAGCCCCCCTTGTCTCTTTAAAGGGGTTGGATTTATAGTGTGAAAATATAAAAGCTCTTTCATTCTGGTGCTCATATATCCCTACTGAGCTGAAACATTTCCAGACAGATAATCATCAGGTTTCCCCCAGGAAATGAAAGACCTCAGCACTGGGTAGTTGTTCCATCACCTGCACTGCCTGTTAAGTTTCATGAAAGGCTTTGCTTTCCTGGTATGTGATAGGACAAATCTTTAATAAGATTTCTTCTCCAGTCTCTCTAACGAAGTTGGTCGTGTGTGTCCTCTAGATAAGCTCATTATGAGGCCAGCGGGTGCAGTTTTGGTGTAAGCTGGTGCCTCACCCCATTTTTACCTGAGCTGCAAGGACATTGAGCTGCCCTATGTCCTCAGACTCCACACTGGGGCTGCCCTAGAGACATGAACCCTTACAATGAGGGGCATTCAGACCTCTTGCCTGTCCAGGAGCCAATACTCCTCATCTCCCTTCTTCCTTGAGTCCCTACCATGTCCATACCCTTCAGAATCTGCTTCAGAGTAAGTCAGGCCCCAGTCTGGACCAATGGTAATACCAGCTCTGTTCCCAGGGACTTGTTTAGGGCTGAGTGTGTAACCCATGTTCTGACCAGTGAGATGTAAAGGAAAGTCTAGGGGCTTCTGGGACAATTTTTTCATTGTTGAAAAGAGACCCACACAGGTGAGTTTCCCTCTGTGGTCTCTGGACTTTGAAGGGTGATGATGGAATGCCCAAACAGGCTGTGTCACCTGTGATCAACACTCGGAGGACGGTTGAACAGAAAGTCCAAGGTTCGATGACCCCTGGAGCTGTTCTACCTTTTGAGTTCTCAGTATGTGGGATAATAAATGTCTTTGTTTTTAAACTCTCCTGAGTTGAGCTTTCTTTGGTGGCAACTGAAAACATCTTAACAGATGCAAGGACAGACGGGAGGTCCCAGGTGGGCCCCCATCTTGTACAGGGAGGTTTGAGCTCACTGAAAGGGTGGGGTGAGGCTGAGCCTTGGGGCCAGGTGGCCCGTGCTGAAGCACCAGCTTTGTTGTCTCGCACTGTGACAAGTCACAGGCAAGTCCCTTAACCTCTCCAAGTTGAAGTTTCCTTGGCTCACAATGAGTACCGAGCACCACACAGATGCTCAGTAATTGTGAGCTCTCTCCTCAGATATGTTTATCTTCCAGCTATTTTTAAAGGGACCAAGAGGTGCCAGGCGCAGAGAGCTATTCAGTGACATTTCCATGCTGGGGAAATTTTACACAGAGGCCGTTCTGAGTCCTTTACCCACAGTCGCTCCGAGTACAAATCATGTCTCTCATGCCAGCGACAGCGTTGAGGGGGAGGCAAACACACCCAGTTCTCAGTTCTCCATGGTGATGAGGGATGTGGATAATTGAAAACAGCAGATAATTCCCGAACCTGCTTTGAGTCACTGGCTTCTACTGCCTCCCCCATTGTCACTTTTCTGGAGCAGCTGACAAGATGCCACATGGATGCACGTTTCCCTTCTCTCTCTTCTGGTGGACCACATGGCAAGGCTGTGTTCCCACTCGGAATGGCCAGGGCCAGGCACCAGAGCTGAGGGGCTGAGCACTGTCCCTCAGCCAAAATCTCCATGGGCTACCCAACCAAGTGTGGCCTTTCAGTGGCCTCTGATCTGACCTCAATTTCTCCAAGCTCTTCAGGGGACAAAGGCAAGAAGGCTCCAGGATCCTCCTTGTGAAAGTCAGAGCCAGTGGTGCTGGGCTCTCTCCTCCCAGACTGGCCAGGGAGGCAGCTAAGCTCATGTCTCTTTCCCATGCCACATGCTCCTTTGGGACAGGTTGTCTCCTCTCTGCCACACCCATCTCTGGTGCAGTGGGACAAAGATTTATTGTACTCATTGGGTTTATCACTTATGGAGTGGTGACCCAGGCCCCCTTTTGAGTCAGTGAAACACCTTCATACCAGAAGGATGGGAAGTGAGGAGAGAAGGAAGTGAGCACCCCTGGGGTACCCACTACGTGTCCAGCACTGTGCAGCCGGCCATCTCACAGCTGCTGTACTATTTCATGGCGGGGGGGGGGGGGTGTCAGATCTTTCCAGTTAGAACTTGTCTAACCTGAGATTTCTGGCAATCTGTTTTTATGGAAAATTCCTACTACACAAATCAGTTTCCTACATTCTCAGATCTGGGGTTCAAAGGTCTCAGGATTTCTTGCTATCCTGTTCTTTCTCTCTACAGTAGAAGTTTGATCAGCTGAGGTCTCTGGGCCTGAGATCTCTGGACAACCTAACACTTCTCCCTTGGTTGAGGGCAGTTAATAGCTTTCTTGATCTTCACTGGGAGATGCAGACATGTCCCACTGATTACAGCCATGGTTTGTGCTCTGGGAAATGGCTGCCATGTTGGGGGCTGCTAGGGAGGGCCCTCATCCTTTTTTCTTTTTCATCTCTAGCCTTCTGTCCCCAATCAGCCAACTTCCGCTGGCTCAGAAGTTTTCTAAGGGAAGTGGCAAGAAGTAAAGAGGAAGGCCCTGGCCTTTCTTACCGTCTGGGGCTCACATTTGCCAGTTCCTGGGGCCACCAGGAGGCTTAATCATGGGTTTGCATGAGAAAGTTGTGCTAAGAAAGAGGATTAGTGCTCATCAGGCCTCCTAGGTACTCTCACTGTGGGCCACAGGGATTGCCAGAGCAGCAATTTGTCATAAAATCGGCTCAGGGAACACAATTTCAGAAACAATCAGAGGAGGCACAGTTTCTTAAATTGTAGGAAAAACTCCCTGGTTAGAATAATGGCTTATATTTGGCACATTCTTTCTGAGACGTGTAGCTTCATTTATTCCCATTCTGAGGTGTGACTTTCAAACACATGATGGGAAAAGAGCCAGGATGAGATGCTGGGCCTCAGAGCATAAAACCCAGTCACGCAATCCTGGGTAAGTGCCTGGACTGTCTGGGTCCCCATTTCTCTTTGTAAAGTGGGATGATAAGAACTGCCTCATAGACAGAGACAGTAAGGGATCTGGAAAATCCCTCCCTCCGTCTTTCTCCCAATCTCTTCACGTGCACGTGTGCACGCGCGCACACACACACACACACACACACACGAGGACCTCCATAGCTGACCACCTCACCATACTGACAACCTCCTTAAGTTGACCTAATTTTCACAGACTGGACATCATATAACACAAGTTCCTATCAGTACAGTAGGCCTAGTTTCTTATGCTGACCACCTCCATATGCTGACCAATTTGTTATAGTCCCTTGGGTGGTCAACTTACAGGTTCTACTGTGAACTCATCTTAGAAAAAGTCCTACATACCTCATTGCTGAGTATCACAATGGTCACCTTTGAAGTACTTCCCTTGGGAAGCTGTGCACTAACTCTAGTACCCAGACTACCCTTCAAGGCAAATTTTCTTTTTGTTGTTGTTGTTGCAGTTTGGCCAGGGCCACATTTGAACCTGCCACCCTCTGTATAGGGGACCAGCGCCCTACTCACTGAGCCACAGGTGCCTCCCACCCTCAAAGAAATTTTGGAACTCTTTTCCTAGAATGACCATTCCTAGAGCGATCATTGTATGACACACAAAAACACATAACAACCATAATGAATGTCACTCAGAAAGACACTGCCACATATCGACGTGCACACTGCTGTGGGGCACTGATATGCCAAGGTTATGAAACTTGACTGAGTTGTTTGTACAGTGCTGCCGACCTGAGTGCAAGCGGGCAAGTTTGTGAACTTAATTGTCAGACCTTGTATGTATGTATGTATATATATATATATATATATATATATATATATGTATGTATCCATACAGAAATACTCGTGTACACATATGTATGCAGGTGTGTGTATGTACGTGTCTGTGTCTACATCAATCTCAAGGTCTTTGGGATGGAGAAGGGCCTCCCTGGTCCATTCATACCTCCTCCAGGGTGGATGAGTGTGGGGAGGGGGTTTCCTGTGCTGGTGGTCAGGGTAGAGCAAAGCTAACCTTGTCCTCCTCATGACCATACTTTAGGCTCCCCAGAAGGCCATGCTGGCCACCACATGTGTGTTCACCATTCCTATGTGCCCCATCTTTAACAGTTCCTTGTGGCCACAGGGTGGGGAGCTCTGGAGGCAAAGCCGATTGTCGCACAGCAGTGTATGGTCTTTGACTGGGGTACTCTGCACTGGCCCCATGTCCATCCATGTGCAGCCTCATGTCTTGGTGACCTGGCCTGAGGTATAGGTGGGCTGCTGTGGTGTCACATGAAAGAGATGACAGTGCCCTGATAACATGGTAGGGAGCCCAGTGGTGGAGAAAAAGCTCTGGACAGGATTAGAGTGAAAGTTCTCTGGTCATATGGTGGGAGATGAATAGGGTAGAACACCCTGTTTCCCTGATGGGGACACTAGCAGTAGCAATAATGATCTCATTTCCTGTGGGTACAAGTGAGGGGACACGTGTGGCCGTGGGAGATGGGCTAATTCTGCCCATAGGGCAGCAGAGTGGCCAGGAGTCCAGCTCAGAAAGCTCTGGGACCTGTAGTTGTTCCTAAATCAGAGCAAAAGGGCCATGAGGGCGGTCCTTGCAGACACTGCTCACGCACATGGCCTAGACCTCTGCCCTCCCCTCCTCCTCACAGCCTCCCACCCAAGATACACTGGCAGCAGTGATTAGTGTTAGATTTGATGTGGAGCCTATTAAGAAAGACACTATTGCTTTTCTAATTCTGGCTAAATCAACATTGGTTTTGTCAATCTACCTCCACAGGCCAAGCTTGTTGCTTCCAATTTCGGGTGATCTCCATCTTGTCACTCTAGTCCCTCCCTGGCTCATCTAATTCCTGGGCTCTCCAGCTGCCCCGTCCCTCCTGAGAGGCATCTTGCTGCCTCCGAGGTCTGGCAATTAGAGACTGGACTCCATCAGGGAAGGCATCTTCAGATTATTACTGAGGAGGGTTAGCCCACTGCAGTGTCCATAGCAACCCTCCTGCTGTCACGTTTACGGAGAGATGGAAGGCACAAAGGGGAGGGAGGCAAAGGAGACACCCGCCCTTCTGCATTACTCACATCCCACTGGGGGGCACAGAGGACCTGCTCAGCGGGTGTGATGCAGGGGAGGGGCTTCTTTCCTCCTCTGCGGCAGTGCCTTCAAGCGGAGCTGTGCTAGGGGCTGTCCAATAGGAGCGACAGGAGATGGGCCAGTAGAAAGGACACGTTGAGGAGACCCGGTTTGGGTGCTGGGTTTGGCCTTAACTCACGGGAGTTAAGGCAAGTCATTTTCCAACTCGAGAGGTCTCTTGCTAGGAAGGGGGTGGGGGCGGTCCCGAGGTGTCTCAGGTCCTGTCCAGCTATTTAAAGGCTTAATGGTGCCCTTGCCTAGTACACACGACAAATGTAGTTTTTTCCTCGCCAGCAGTGGAAAATCCAAGGAAGCCTGACAAATCCGAGCTATCTTTACAGTTTTGTTTTTTTTTTGGAGACTGAGTCTCACTTTGTTACCCTAGAGTGCCGTGGCGTCATAGCTCACAGTAACCTCAAACTCTTGGGCTCAAGCGATTCTCTTGCCTCAGCCTCCCGAGTAGCTGGGACTGTGATGCCTGGCTATTTTTTTAGAGATGGGGTCTTGCTATCGCTCAGGCTGGTCTCAAACCTGTGAGCTCAAGCGATCCGCCCACCTCGGCCTCCCAGAGGGTTCTGATTACAGGCGTGAGCCACTCCGCCCGGCCCTCTTTGCAAAATACTCACAGAAGTTGATATTTACAGACATCAGATCCAGTCTGTAGGCCTCAATGAAAGGAGGCAGAAGAGTTGACAACCCAATTCAGGTTCTATTTGCTTGCGGTCTACCTCCGCGTCTCCCAGGTGGCCGGAGCGCGCAGCTATGCGCACGCGTCACCAGCAGAGGCCGCCACAGTCCTCGCAAACCTGCCCAGGCGGCCCTGCCCAGGTGGGCGCGTCCGGGTTAGCCGCAGGCGGCGGGACTGCGGACTTAGGCCAAGCCTGTGTGGACCCCCGGCCTTTTCTCTTGAGCACCACTGGCAGATGGGAGTCCGGGGAGCCTCTGGCAGAGGGTTCTGGCCCAAATTACCGTCCAGAGCCTGTTGGTCACCCTGCCCCCACTGTAGGAAAGTGGTTCACCCAGGGCCATGGAGCTCTTGCTGCCCCTTTCATGGTAGGCGCCTGTTTTGGGATTAGGAAACAGTTAAGAATTTTTTGTTTGTTTGTTTTCTTCTCTGAGCCTGAACTGGGGCCAGGAACCTGATTTATTCAGTAAATCTTAATTGAGAACGCTCTGTGGGGCAGGCATGGTTTTAGGCACTGGGAATATAGCAGTGAACAAAATAGAAGGGACCCTGCCCTGTGGGGCTGAGTGTCTAGTGGGCAGCTGCTGTCCTCAGCAGTCTGTTTGGGGCTGGGAGGGGACACACCTGCCAGCCAGATGGCCAGGGACAGTCTCTCTCTAAGCTCAGCCCCAAGTAGACAGACTTTGGGGTCTGAGGGATGAGGTTCAGCTGCTGAGCCCTGGCCAATCAGGGGGCTGCACGGACTGCCCTCAGCTGCAGGTCCTTGCACACGTCCACTTCTCCAAGTGGACAGTACTTCATAGTTTTCCAAGGAGTAAGGCAGGCCTAGAGAACAGCTCTCGCACCAGCTCCCGGTGAGCTGGGCATCTTGGTGACAGAATGTTGGCACCCTGTGCCCATTTCCCTGCCTTCTTTCCAGACACACTTCTTTCCAGACACAATGTCCACACCTTTCATTTGACCCTTGACCCCCTCAAATAAATAAATGTTCCCATCCAGCCTGACTCATCTGGCCAGAACAGCAAGTTCCCACACCAAAGCCACAGAGAAGGGGTCAGGGAAAGCATTTATAAAGGTGTCTTGGTTTTCACAAACCAGCTGTGCAGGGAGGCTATTGGGTCCAGCCTCATGAGCCCAGAGTGGTGTGGCAGCAAAACAACAGCCCCAAGCCAGATGGGTTGGGTTCCCAGCTGGACACTGTACCCAGTGCTCTTGCCAGGCTGCTGTGCTGTCTCCTCCATGCTGGGGCCAGCCTGGCCTCCCACAGGGTTTTAGAAGCAGAATCATCATTCCTGTTCCAGACAGGTGTCCGTGGAGCCACTCTTGTGATGTTTCCCTCACTCCTGTGTTGGGAGGTTTTAGGAGTGGGAGGCAGGTGAGATGCTTTCTCTGGAAGCCAAGCGGTGGTGGCTGAGTATGGAGAGTGTATCCTACAGGGTAGACACTGGCTCCTGGCTTGGCCTCTTTCCGCATCTGTGGACAACAGAGCAGCAAGCCAATTACCTTCTCTGAAACTTGACTTAGTTGCTGCTTCTATAGAATAGAGACACCAATCTTACCCTCTAGCCTGCTGGAACCACATAAGCCCAGAGCAGGCCCTCAGCGAAGGTTCTACATGTTGTGGGTCAGGCTGTACGTCCCTTTATGGGGACACATAGACAATGTATAAGAGTTTCGGTTTTTCTCCAGCAAAGCAGGGCATGTGAGGAGACAGTGTGGGGTTGAGGAGTCCTCAGTGGCCTTGGGTGGCTGAGTTGCTCGTGTGTGGCTGGTAGGAGGGCTGTTCTCTAGGCCTGTCTTACTCCTTGGGTCATGGCTTGGGGAGGGTTAGGTGGGTATTTGTTATATGAGGCCTCACCTCAGGGGCTGGATAGGAGATCTACACTTATCAATTGGCATTCCTGGTGGCCTGTGGTCCAAACTAGAAGCAAGCCCTAAACTCTCCCTCACACACAAACTCACTCACTCGCTTGTTTATCAGCACACAATTTGGGTGTGGAATGAGGTGCAGTGTTTTTTTTGTGTGTGTTTTACAATTCCTATCTTAAGCTCCTGTCACCAAGGAGCTTATGATGTAAATTAAATTCAGGGAGAAAAAGACACAGAGTGAGGAGTGAGGTGGAGAGGCCTACCAGGCAGAGTAAATGGGAAGGAGCACAGACAGATCCGGGTTCAAAGTCATGACTACCTGATGACCTGGAATGAGCCACTTAAAACTTTCTAGACTTCATATTATTGGCATGAGAGCAGGAACGATGGAGCAGTAGCACCTGCCCAGACACCTGCCCAGGAGTGCCAGGAGGTGTAAATGAAGTGTCTAACATGACAGCAGAAGGAAAGCTATAAAGTGCTATGCAAACATGAGGATTGTATTTTGCTATCAGAATATTAGCTAATCCAGTAGCAAAGCTTAGAGATAAGAGCAGCTCTTAGACTGAAGCTGGATGGGCTAAAGAGCTCTTTAGATCAGAGCTGTCCCTGACCCACCCGGCCAGAATCTGGGGGAGGATGTGGTTAATCTTTATGAGACTAACTTTAGAGGGTTAAGGGTAGCCCTCAAATACCACTGGCTTTTCTAGAAAACTCACAATTATCTGTCATTGTGTCTAAACTCCATTCATCCATCTAAAAAATTTTAATGAGTAAATTATATTCACGACCAGCCATTCTGCTCGGTGCTGGGGAAACAGGAAAAACTAGACCCCTTTTCTGCTCTCAATGAGTTCATGGCTTGTGGGAAAGACTGCCATATAAACCATGAATTATTACTTTTCTTAAACTTATTTTTACTCAGTTCTACCTTTTGGGGATAACAAATTCTACAGACCACAGATCATGGAATTTTAAAGTAAATAATTTTAGAAATCATCTATCTCACTCATTTTACTGTTGGGGAAACTGTGCCTATTATTTGTCCTGAAAAGTACTAACTTCTCTTATTTGCCTTCATATGACCTCTCCTACGTTTCAAGTTCAGTCAATTCAATTAATCTTTATTAAGCATCAGTTGTATGCTAGACTCTGTGGAAGACCTGAAAATGCAGCAATGAAGAAGACACCACCCTGCCCGCAGGGGGCCACAGTCTAGGGGAGAAATGGCACACAAAGAGGTAATTAATAGCTCTGTTACCTGAGAGAGCCAGTGTTAGCATGGGGTACTAAAAATATAAAAAGGCCCCTGATTTGAATTGGGGAAGCTCAGGAGAAGCTTCTCAGAAAGACGACCTTTGAGCCATGACTTTAAGGACAAAGAGAAATGTGTAAGCTGAAGATGTAGGGAAGGGTGTGCCAGGAAGAGGGAACAGAGTGAGCCAAGGCATGGAGGTATACAATAGTGTGGCTTATGGGGGAACTATAAGAGGTGGGTGATGGTGGGACCAAAGAGGTAGATGGTGACAAATGAGGCTGGCAGGGAGAGCAGTGACAAAGTGATCACACACCTAATATGGAGTTTGTATGGCCAAAGTGCCCCACCTTACCAAGTTTGGTGAATGTGTTCTTTTTTTTTTTTTTTTTGAGACAGGGCCTCAAGCTGTCACCCTGGGTAGAGGGCCGTGGCATCACAGCTCACAGCAACCTCCAATTCCTGGGCTCAAGCGAGTCTCCTGCCTCTGCCTCCCAAGTAGCTGGGACTACAGGCGCCCGCCACAACGCCCGGCCAGTTTTTGGTTGCAGCCGTCAGTGTTGTTTGGCGGGTCCAGGGCTGGATTCGAACCCACCAGCTCAGGTGTACGTGGCTGGCGCCTTAGCCCGTTGAGCCACAGGCACCGAGCCCATAGGGGCAGTTTTAGTAGTTTCTTCAGTAGCTTGTTAAGTGGGAGGCAAATTAGGAAGTAAAGCCCCTAAGAGGGAATGTTACAAATGTTCAAATGTAGTAAAGAGTGTTAGATAAGCAAATAGATTATTTGTGTTAGAGAAAGTCGTAGTTACACCAGAGGGTGGACAGGGTTAGTGGGAGGAAGTTTATTTAGGCAACAAAGTATTTGAATTAACTGAAAATTTCATTTTTCATTTAGCTAGCTAATGCCCGTGAAGCTTTAGTCCAAGCCACAGTAACAATGCATTATTTTGATGAAAGATCATTCCAGTTTCTACATCTTAAAAGAGGGAGACACTAATGTTGCCTATTTATGTTCACACCTCTTAATTGTCAACATTTGGCAAAGGGAAATAACAAAAGTGCTTTAATGTCTAAAGCTGGATTCTCACAATTAAATATTTTATGAAAATCTTTCAAGCTCTTTCAGCGTCGCTATGTAAACTCTTAAACGCTTTTATAAGTATCCAAATTATTCAACTTAGTTTATTGACAGTCTTCCTTTTGTTAACTACTTACACTCCTCAAGTTATGCTTCCTACGCTATGAGTGACTGACAAATTCATGTCCAGAAGAAAAGTTTTCAGCTGATTTCCAACTCACACCCTCATCACCCTTCTATTTGAGAAATGGGAGATTTCTCATATTAGGAGAAGTAAATGGGAAGCTATAATTGTTGGAATTGTCTTTTTTTTTTTTTTTGAAGACAGCAGATTCTCACTCTGTTACCTAGGCTCAGTGCCACGCTGTCTGCTGTCAGCCTAGCTCACAGCAACCTCAAAACTCCTGGGTTCAAATGATCCTCCCGCCTCAGCCTCCCAAATAGCTGGGACTGTAGGTGCCCACCACAACACCTGGCTAATTTTTCTATTTGGGGGGTCTCGCTCTTGCTCAGGCTGGTCTCAAACTTCTGGCCTCAAGTAATCTTCCTGCCTCAGCCTGCCAGACTGCTAAGGTTACACATGTGAGCCACCAGCGCCAGAATTGTTGGGGTGTTTTAAAAGAAATTGTTTTAGTGTTGTTTTGCCTCATGTGCGAAAGTCAAAGAGCCCTGTGGCTGAATGGGCAGTTCTTTATTTACTGGAAACATGGCAGAGATTGTGGCTGGTGGTAGGCAGAATTCTTTTTGTACTAGCTCTCCTACGAGATAACTGGAGGGTGGGGTTTTTCTTTTCATTGGACACTGAACAGTTGGCAGCTGCCGTAGCTGACAGGGACAAGATCACTTTTTTTTGAGACAGAGCCTCAAGCTGTCACCCTGGATAGAGTGCTGTGGCATCACAGCTCACAGCAACCTCCAATTCCTGGGCTCAAGCGAGTCTCTTGTCTCCACCTCCCAAGTGCTGGGGTTACAGGCGTCCGCCACAAGGCCAGCCATTTTTTGGTTGCAGCCATCAATGTTGTTTGGCGGGCCTGGGCTGGATTCGAACCCGCCAGCTCAGGTGTACGTGGCTGGTGCCTTAGCCCGTTGAGCCACTTTTTTGTTGTTGTTGTAAGTGAAAGCAGCCAAGGCCATAGAAACAGATAAATGATTGCTTGACATCAGCAAGACTGAGTTGGAAATCAGCTGAAAACCATCCTGCATGTTATCATATATAGAGTGTAAAATGTTTCTGGGTTCATTTGAGAAACTAACCAGCATTTATAGCATAACTTTTATCATAAGATATGTCTCCTGTTCTAAACAATCAAACTACAGTTCCTCTGGATTATGATCTACATGGATTGGTTTCTTGCTTTATGAGCCAACCTGTCTTATAAAATCAGTACAGTAGTGAATTTCAGTTTTCATCTTTTTCTAAATTCACTTCTTTAAGAGGATGTTTAAAGGTATATCAATTATAATGATGGTAATGCAATTTTTATAAAATGCAAAACTTTTAAAGAATGATTAATTAATGTGTCTATTTTGTGACATATGATAATAGATTTTCTATATATATATTTATTTGCGTATCTAGGCTCTGTCTCTCTACCAAACATTTTTGAACTGGATCTGCTCCTAAAGGGAAAGTCATTTTTTTAATAATCTTAGGATAGTGGGTCCGGAAAACTGCTAACCCAAATTCTTCCAGAAGAATATTGCACAAAGTTGATTTACCACTCAAGTTCAAAATGAAATCTACATATTACATATAATTAAAACTATCCCGTTGGCTTGGCGCCTGTAGCTCAATGGCCAGCCACATACACCAAAGCTGGCAGGTTCAAGCCCAGCCCAAGCCTGCCAAACAATGACAATTGTAACAAAAAAATAGCCAGGCATTGTGGCAGGTGCCCGTCGTCCTAGCTACTTGGGAGGCTGGGGCAAGGCAATCACTTAAGCCCAAGAGTTTGAGGTAGCTGTGATCTGTGAAGCCACAGAACTCTACCAAGGGCGACATATTGAGACTGTCCCCCATGGGGGAGTGGGGGGGAAGATCCAGTTAACTTTTATGCACTTATATTGCAACAACATTCTGTCTGACATTCAACTTTAGTTTTAATTTGTCTCAAACAATGGAACTGATCTTGGCTTGTGAAGTTGACTTAGATACTGACAAGGATATCCTTGAACATTTTTTCTCGAGATGAAGAAAGAATGCAAAGGGAGGGCAAAATTCTTCTTGACTTTGAATCTGTGAGTTCCATTTAGATTATACCCAATGCTCTGCTTTATACAGCATATGGATAATCAGTGTAGGAATATGACTTACAAAATCTGAAGGAACTTCATTCTTATCTCGAAATGTTACAGAAAAACTGCTGATAACCACTGACCAAGTTAGTGTATGTCTTTCTGAAAATGGATCTTCACTGAACAAAAACAACTTTTCTGGCTCGGCGCCTGTGGCTCAACAGGCTAAGGTGCCAGTCACGTACACCTGAGCTGGCGGGTTCAAATCCAGCTCGGGCCCGCCAAGTAACAATAACGGCTGTAACCAAAAAAAAAATAGCCAAGTGTTGTGGCGGGCGCCTGTAGTCTCAGCTACTTCAGAGGCTAAGGCAGGAGACTCGCTTGAGCCCAGGAATTGGAGGTTGATGTGAGCTGTGATGCCACAGCACTCTATCCAGGGTGACAGCTTGAGGCTCTGTCTCAAAAAAAAACAAAAAAACTTAACTTTTCTTTTTTTTGAAACAAGAGTCTCACTCCTGTTGCCCTAGGGATAGAGTACAGTAGTATCATAGCTCACAGCAATCTCACACTCTTGGGCTCAAGCGATTCTCTTGCCTCAGCCTCCTGAGTAGTTGGGACTACAGGCACCTGCCACAATACCTGGCTATTTTTAGAGGCAGGGTCTTGCTCTAGCTCAGGCTGGGCTCAAACCATTGAGCTCGGGCAATCCACCTGCCTCGGCCTCCCGGTGCTAGTATTACAGGCGTGAGTCAGCGTAATCCTATTTCCAGCCTTGGAAAAATTTAATAAATTTATCCTCATGTCATTTTCAAACAAAGCATTTTTCCCTTAAATCCCCATTCATCAATTTCTTTTCAGAATTTCTTTTTGTAGTTTTCTTGTGTTCTGGAGATCCCCCACATTAAAAAACAAAACTATCAGCTTGGCGCCTGTGGCTCAACGGGCTAAGGCGCCAGCCACGTACACCTGAGCTGGCGGGTTCGAATCCAGCCCGGGCCCGCCAAACAACAATGACGGCTGCAACCAAAAAATGGCCCGGCGTTGTGGCGGGCGCCTGTAGTGCCAGCTACTTGGGAGGTGGAGGCAGAAGACTCGCTTGAGCCCAGGAATTGGAGGTTGCTGTGAGCTGTGATGTCACAGCACTCTATCCAGGGTGACAGCTTGAGGCTCTGTCTCAAAAAAAAAACTATTTACAATAGACACGACTTTTTCTCTTTTCCCTGAATCCTATTTTTAGCCTAACCTGAACATAGTAAACACACCATAATTTTGTACCCTGTGGCTTATAGATTGTGATATACCCCCAAGGAAACCCCTCCATCTGATAAGTGACCAGATCTGAGGATTCAATCCTTCCTCTAACAGAGGCAGTGGAGGCTAAACCCTAATAAACTGAAATGGGGGATAGAAACTGTACACTATCACGGGAGGTGTGTTAATAAAAGGTGCTATGAAGAGCTCCATCAGATGTTCTATCAAAGGCAAGGTCTGGATGTCTGGGCTGGGCTCACAGGAAGTGGTTAAAAGGAAAGACTCTTAGGTAAAGCTGGGTTTAGTTAAATTGTCTCTAAAACTATGTGGCCTGGGACAAGTTTCTTCATATCTGAAAGTCTTGGTTTCCTCACCTATAATGTTATTTACTTTATTAGATTAATAGGAAGAGAGAATAAGATAATTTATATAAGGTGGCACCTGTGGCTCAAAGGAATAGGGCACCAGCCCTATATGTTGTAGGTGGTGGGTTCAAACTCAGCCCCGGCAAAAAACCGCAAAAAAAAAAAAAAAAAACATAATTTATACAAAGACTGGAGTTAGAGCCAGGCTCAGTGGCTCACGCCTGTAATCCTAGCACTCTGGGAGGCCAAAGTGGGTAGATTGCCCAAGCTCAGGAGTATGAGATCAGCCTGAGCAAGAGCTGAGAGCCTGTCTCTACTAAACATAGAAAAATTAGCCGGGCATCATGGTGGGCACCTGTTGCCCCAGCTACTTGGGAAGCTGAAGCAAGATCACTTGAGCCCAGGAGTTTGAAATTGCTGAGAGCTATGGCACTATGTCACTCTACCCAGGGCAGCAGAGTTTGTCTCCAAAAAAAAAAAAAAAAAAAAAAAGAATGGAGCTGGAAAACCGGTATAAGATTCATTATCTGGTTTTCCTGCTGGTGCTATTTGTTCCCTCCCTGCTTTACAGAGGTGACTAGGGGAACTTGGAACTTCTTACACCCAGCTGGCTGCCTTCACCCCTGCTCTTTGCTTGTGTAAACAGCCTGTGGAGGTCTCTCTTTCTTTCACTCAAGTTCTCTCTCCCACACCTCTGTCTCTTTCTCTGTCTCTCTCATTAAAATCATTTCTTTAACTATTTAACAGTAAAATACTGCCTTATCCCTAGCCTGTAAAAGAAAGGGGTTGATTTTGCTGTTTTGAGGTGGGAGTAACATTACTGATTTTGCTGTTTTGAGGTGGGAGTAATATTACTGTACTAATTACATTTACAGCTCAGACTTCAGTTTACAAATAAAGAAATTCATGTTGTAAGTTAGAAAATCGAAAGGCAGGGCAGTGCCTGTGGCTCAGTGAGGAGGGTGCTGACCCCCATATACCAAGAGTGGCGGGTTCAAACTTGGCCCTCGCCAAACTGCAACAACAAAAAAAATAGCCCAGTGTTGCAGTGAGTGCCAGTAGGCAAGAGAATCACATAAGCCCAAGAGCTGGAGGTTGCTGTGAGCTGTGATGTCACTGCACTCTACCGAGGGCAACAGAGTGAGACTCTTGTCTCTAACAAAATGAAGAGTAAATGTTAGATTGTCTTCTTTTTTTTGTTTTTTCTTTTTTTGTGTGTGTAGAGACAGAGTCTCACTTTATCACCCTCAGCAGAGTGCCGTGGTGTCACACGGATCACAGCAACCTCCAGTTACTGGGCTTAGGCGATTCTCTTGCTTCAGCCTCCAGAGAAGCTGGGACTACAGGTGCCTGCCACAACACCCGGCTATTTTTCTGTTGCAGTTTGGCCGGGGCTGGGTTTGAACCCGCCACACTCGGTATATGGGGCTGGCATACCCACTAAGCCACAAGCGCCACCCATTTTTTTTTTTTTTCTGTGATAGTCTCACTAGGGTAGAGTGCTGAGGTGTCACAGTTCACAGTAACCTCAAACTCTTGGGCTTAAGAGATTCTCTTGTGTCAGCCTCCCAAGCAGCTAAGAGTACAGGCGCCTGTCACAACGCCCAGCTATTATTTTGTTGTCGTTGTCATTGTCGTTTGACAGCCCTGGGCTGGATTCGAACCCACCCACCAGCTCCGGTGTATGTAGCTGTCGTCCTAGCCACTGAGCTACAGGCGCCGAGCCTGTTTGATTGTCTTCTAATTAAATAGTTCATTTTCCCTTTATGATATATTCACTGGGTAATTTGACTGGTGATAAAGAGATTTGGAAATAATTAAAAAACAACTAGAAAACAGAGTAGTTAGCTACATGGTATTGGTAGTTATTATAGGGCTAAAACAAATTCTGTCATTCAATCACTTCCTGGAAATAAAACCACTCAGATAAAACTAAAAAAACAGAAATAAAAGAAAAATCAAACTGTTGACACACAGGCAGTCCCCAGGCTATGAACAAAATAGGTCCTATAGGTTTGTTCTTAAGTTGAATGTGTATGTAAGTTGGAACAAGTACATTTATCTGTTACCTGTAATAGCCTCCATTTATAATTGCAAGTTATTCAGAAGTTGGATGTTTGTAACTCAGGGACTACTTATTTATAAAAAACAATACATTTCCCAATGCCTTTCCCTCAAGTGTTACATATTATGCTCAAGGAAATTTTTTCAAATATTAATCTAATATAGAGGCTATTCACTGTACCAAGTGTTGAGGATACAAGGATAAATAGTACTGTCCTTGCCTTGAAGATGTGCACAGCAAGCAGGAATTATGTAGTGTACATGAGAGAAGGGGGCTGACAGACAACCGGGATGGGTGTTGGAGTCATGTAAACTCTTTGTCCTTCACACAAGTTTTGATGGAGCATGGATGAATACTTATGAGAAGGAGACGTATATTAGCGTCTCATAGCAAACAGAGTCATGCGCAGTTTTTTTTGGCCAGGGCTGGGTTTGAACCCGCCACCTCTGATATATGGGGCCAGTGCCCTACTCACTGAGCCACAGGAGCTGCCCTTTTTTTTTTTTTTTTTTTTGCTGTTTTTGGTCGGGGCCGGGTTTGAATCTGCCACCTCCGGGGTATATGGGGCTGGTGCCCTACCCCTTGAGCCACAGGCACCACCCCAAACAGAGTCATGTGCAGGAACTGGTTTTAGAAAGGTGGCAAGCAACGGGTATTCCAGGCATGAGGAACAGGATAAAAGGAGGACACTTGTGGAAAGCTAATCAGTAGCTTGGCTATAGTTGAAGTGTAGGAAGATGGCAGTGAAACTGGTGGAGAAATGCTGGAAAAGGTGGGGACATACTGGAAAGGGCTTCTATGCCACCATTCCCAAATGATTATAATGTTGTAGGTTGTGACGAATCCCAGCTTTGGGATTCTTGGTGTTTTTTGTTTTTCCTCCTGCTGTTTCTTCTTCTTCTTCTTTTTTTTTTATTGTTGGGGATTCATTGAGGGAACAAGAAACCATGTTACAATGGTCGCATTTGTTGGGTAAATTCCCTCTTACAATCGTGTTTTGCATGCTGTTTCTTCTTGATCAAACATTTTAATGGGAGGAGAGGGATCATTCTTCCCTACTACAGTGCCTGGCAAAAATAGTACCTCTTGGGCGGTGGCTGTGGCTCAAAGGATTAGGGCACCGGCCCCATATGCTGGAGGTGGTGGGTTCAAACACAGCCCGGGACAAAAACTGCAAAAAAAAAAAAAAAAATAGTACCTCTCTTTGCCAAGGTCAATGGCTGTCACTGTCTGTTGAGTTTCTACTGCTCAGGTAATTTTTATTAATCAAGGAATAGAATCATAGTTACCAGAGAGCAGGCAGGAGTAGGTGTTCTGTAGGAATACAGGATGAGGGCAGCTATTCACTCTAGTTCAGTGTTTTTCTTTTTTTCTTATTTATTTATTTTTTATTGTTGGGGATTCATTGAAGTTCAGTGTTTTTCAAATTTTTTTTATCTCATGGCACATTTGAACCTATAGTTAGACTTCTTTAGGACACTTAAATTATGTTGATAAAAAAAAAAAAAAGAGTAAAGAGTCTCACTCTGTTGCCCTGGATAGAGTGCAATGACATCATAGCTCACAGCAACCTCAAACCCTTGGGCTAGAGTAATCCTCTTGCCTCAGCCTCCCAGGTAGCTGGGACTACAGGCGTACACCACTTTATACAGCTGGTTTTTCTATTTTTAGTAGAGACAGGAATCTTGCTCTTCCTCAGACTGATCTGGAACTCCTGAGCTCAAAAGATCTTCCCCAACTCGGCCTCCCAGAGTGCTAGGATTACAGGTTTGAGCCACAGCACCTGGCCAAGAATATACATTTTTTTTGAGACTGAGTCTCATTATGTTGCCCTCGGTAAAGTGCTGTGGCGTCACAGCTCACAGCAACCTCAAACTCTTGGGCTAAAGCAATTCTCCTGCCTCAGCCTCCCAGTAGCTGGGACTACAGGTGCCCACCACAATGCTGGCTATTTTTTTGTTGCAGTTGTCATTGTTATTTAGCAGGCCCAGGCCAGGCTCAAACCCACCAGCCTCAATGTATGTGGCTGGCACCCTACCCACTGAGTAAGGGTGCCACCAGAGATATACTTTTTTTGATTTATTAGCATAAACAAAATGCACCATCATGGCCAAAAAATAAAACAATTTGTTATAGTTTGCAATAAAAAGATAACAATGAAAATTCTTTTTTTTGAGACAGAGTCTCACTATGTTGCCCTTGTAGAGTGCCGGGCGTCACAGCTCACAGAAATCTCAAACTCTTGGGCTGAAATGATTCTCCTGCCTCAGCCTCCCAGTAGCTAGGACTACAGGCACCTGCCCTAACTCCCAGCTATTTTTGGTTGCGGTTGTTATTGTCGTTTAGCTGACCCCGGCTGGGTTTGAACCTGCCAGCCTTGGTGTATGTGGCTGGCGCTATAACCACTGTACTACAAGTGCCGAGCCCAATTAAAGTTCTTAAAAATATATTTATATCTATTTATTTTTCTGTTTATTATAACTTACCAGTTAATGAAATATCTGAGCATCACTTATTTAATTTTTAATATATATTTTTTGAGACAGAGTCTTACTTTGTCCCTCTGAGTAGAGTGCTCACAGCAACTTCAAACTCCTAGGCTCAAGTGATATGCTTGCCTCAGCCTCCTGAGTACCTGTAACTAACTACAGGTGCCAGCCACACCTCCCTGCTACCTTTTTTTTTTTTTTTTAGAGACGAGGTCTGGCTCTTGCTCAGGCTGGTCTGTAACTCCTGAGCTCAGGCATTCCATCCACCTTGGCCTCCCAGAGTGCTGAGATTACAGGTGCGACCCACTGTGCCTGGCCTTGACATTTTTTTAGACTATCTTTTTTGCAAGGTCTTATTTTGGACAAACATACCCTTTTTTTTTTGCTTTTTTTTTTTTTTATTGTTGGGGATTCATTGAGGGTACAAGAAACCATGTTACACTGGTTGCATTTGTTGGGAAAAGTCCCTCTTACAATCGTGTTTTGCCCCCAAAAGTTGTGGCACACACCAAGACCCCAAGACCCCACC